>JAFLJL010002525.1:0-28188 GCA_018398815.1 Conus ventricosus | reverse complement strand
CAAACCCGAAAAAAAAAATTTTAAAATTTGGAAAAAAATTTTTGGAAAAAAAAAGGGCGTTTTTTGACCAAAAGATAAATCTGATTTTGATGACAATGATTAATGGGAACGCCGAGCGTAACGGGGTCTGAAGGGGTCCCTCGATTTATTCAGCATTTAGGTTTTACGCCGCTTTAAAACCCTAATTGTTTTTCTGAGAGGTTTGGGGCAAATTTTGCAACACCTCCCCTATTCGTCTTATTACAAAAAAATTCAGGGGGGGATTTACTGGCTTGAGACGGGGTGCCCCAAAGTCCGGGAACTCGAATGGTGGGTTTTTGCAAACACCAGAGAACAGGAATGTCTTTTCGGGCCATTCGCCCTAAACATTTTTGGGGCAAAGTGCCTAAATCAGCATTTTACGTTCTCAAAACAAGCAAGACTTAAATAACCAAAAAAAACGATTACTACAAACAAACATACGTTAGGGTTTCCGTTTAAAATACAAATTTACTAAATTTTTCATAGAGTAGCGTGGGGGAAAGTACCAGGACTAACACCCCCCCATAGATAACGCGGGAAAAAGCAGTTGGGGCTAAGGGCCCCCAAAACACGGGGGGGCACCGGGCTATCCGATTATTTTCGGGTATTTTAAATTACACGTGGGGAGAGAGGAAAAACCCCGTTAAGGAAAGTTCCCCAAAAACAGACAACAGACAGACCAGAGAAGAAGACAGAAGAACAGACAAGGGGCGGCACACACAACAACACACAACACACACACAAAAACACACACACACACACACACCCCCCACCTTTTTTCTCTTCCTCTAAATTAAATCCATAAAATGGGCACACTTCTTCTAAAAATTTCCAACTAAAAACTTTGACATAACACAGACACGGGGCTAAAACCTACCCTTTAATTTACGGCTCCGGGCAGTTCCTACCTCCTGTTAAACGAACAACTCTTTGGGGTTTCCCACATTTGGAAAAACTAGATTCCACGCGACACCCAATCGAGGCACGCGGACACGCCCCCCCAGTTTTTTTGACCACCACCAAGAAGGCGTTGTTTTTTCTGCCCTGTTGTGACCACTGTTTTTAATTGTGGTTTTTTTAAAATGCAAAACTTACGAAGAACAGTTTGTTATTTTGAGGCCCTAAGTTTATTTAACGCATTAATATTTGTTAAAAAATAGTTATCATCATGAACAACCAACAAAACACATTCCCCGCACAGCGGGGGTTTGGGAACACTTTCCCGCAAACAGCAGAGCCGCCTCTTCTCGTTTTCATTTCCTTAATGGGATTTCTTAAGGGAGGCGAAGCATTGTGAAACCGGGAGACATCTTTAAAGGGTTTTGGTTGTCAAGGGAAAAAACAAGATTTTGCCATTTTTTTAAAACGTGTTTGTCTATTATGAATGGTTTTTATTTAAAAAATGGCCTCATTTGAAGTTGGCCCAAGCAAACGAAACCATCCCTTGATTGTTGGGCTGGCTTTAAAGGCTAAAGCCATTTTTAAAAAAAAAGTCTTTTTTTCTTAAGGCGAGGTAAACACGGGTGATTTGTATGCTAAAAAACTTTTTTTGAAACATTTTTTCTTTTCCCCCAATAAAAATGTTCCAGTTTGTATTAGACTGATTTTTTAATACAGATTCAGTGTTCAGGGGCAAGCGATCTTTTAATAAGAGTGTAACTTTTCACTTTTTTCTAATTCAACCATTTATCTGCCTTCAAGTGTCCCTTAGCAAAAATGGGGATTTTCGAAGTTCGGGAAAAAACAAAGGGGTTTGGGAACCTAGACATCACCGTAGGAGAGAGTAGTGTGGGCTAGCCTATCTTCATATAAATCCCCAAAAATACAATGAAAGGATGGCTACTACCATTTAAACTGCCATAGCGGCCAAGGCCCCAGTGGGAACCGTTTTTTTTTTAACCCCCCTAGAGCGGGTTTAAAAGGGCACAGGGCACAGCGTGCAGGCCTCGTGGTGGGGTTTTTAAACTACGATAGATGAGGCTTCTAAAAAATTTCTTTCCTCACTGGTTTGACGTCATCCGCCTTCACGCGTAAATGGCCTACTTGCTACTCCTGCCCCCAAACCCCGACAGTTTCTAAAAAATTCTTACCCACCGCTTTACGTCCTTTTTTTCGCCGTTCACGCGGGGAACGGGGGCCTACTTGCGGGGCTCCTGCCCCACAAAGCCCCGACAGTTTTTTTAAAAAAAGTTTTCTTACCTCACCGCTTGACGTCATGCTTCGCCGTTCACGCGTGAAAGGGGCCTACTTCTGGGTCCTCCCCACAAAGCCCCGGCAGTTTTCTAAAATATTCTTTCCCACCGCTTTGACGTCATGCTCGCCGTTCACGCGCTGAACGGGGGCCACTTTCGGACTCCGCCCCGGGCTTAGGCGCCTTTTTTTGGGGGTGTACTTTATACAATTGTCTTTTTTTATTTAATCAGGGTTTTGTTAAAAGCACTTGGGGTGCTTTGAACTTGCAACAAAACGCAAGCACGTCTTTTCACCAAGGGTTTTACAATGACAAATAATAAACTCTTGACACCAACACACTCCCACCCCAATCACCCCCAGTTTTTAATTAAGTTTTTTATTAAGTCAAAACCCAAGTTTTTAATTATTTTTAATTTTTGTTACTCAAGTTCTTAAAAAGTCTTGATTAAGTTTTTGATTAAAACACCTCAAATTTATAACTAAGTCTCCTCAAGTACAACCAAATTCTTTTAATTTTAAAAAAAAAATACGTTCTATGTTTTTACTTTAAAAAAAATGTCTAAGTAGTACACACACCCCAAAAAACGCTCATCGTTTAGGATGTCTCTCGTTTCTCGCTAGATCTTAAAGGAATTTTTTACATCCAAACAACCGCATTTTTTACAATTCTGGTCTTGAAATGCTTTTATAGACTCCAGTCTTATTTATTAAAAAAAAACCCCAAAAAAAAAAAAATTTAAAAAAAACGGGGGGGGCCCCCCGGGGGGTTTCTAAAATTTTTTTTCCCTCAGTTTTGCGCGAAAAACCAATTGAATAATGAAGAATTTAAAGGCCTCCTAAAACCATACAAGCAAATCAAAAGAAAAACAATAATGTTGTTGGAGACTCCGTTCATCCAGCAAAAACTATTACCGTTTGGTTGAAAGTAAGGTACCTTTATTTACCGGGGAGCAGAGAAGCAGAAGGGGACACTCGCATCAGGGCCAACTGATCCAGTTTGGAGTGTTGACCCGTTTATTGAAATAAAAAGAATTGTAAAGATGAATCGCCGTGTTATTATTTACGAGAACCGACCACAACAAACACAACCAGCTCCTCAAAGATCTTTTTGTGTGAATGAAGAAGAACTTGCAGTTAATTCTGCCAGCCCACAGTCCGCTTTAATTATTTACCGTAAACATATTTTGGTTTTAAAATGGAAGGCAGAGGGAAGGCAGAACGCGAAACAAGAATGGTAACGGAAGAGACCTTGAAAATGATACAGGAATCATTTCATGCGTGTAATGCCTATTAAGGAAACATTTTCGAGGATTAATCAATGCATGCTTAAATCATCCAGACTGCACCTACAACTCAAACCCCCAAATTGTGGGAAAAAGAAATATCTTGAAATAATAAAAAAAAATTCGAAACTCGTCAAAGGCAAACATGAGGGAAAAGATTTAAATGAATTGGAATGTGAAGCTGATATTACGATCTTATAATTAAAAGTTGATGAAAACTATATCCCCCCCTGTTTATGCGGCCCTCCAGTGCCCGATCTGCATATGAAAACTCTGGATTAACAAACACCCGTTTTGTGTTTGTTCTGTTCTAACGGACTTCTTTGTTACAACAGTTGTGTTGATCTCATGTAGATTAGATCGCAGTTTTACGTTGTTATGATGAAAAGTCTTATTGCCAAACCAATGCTTCTTTGTTAGTTGATCATGTTGATATGTTTGACTGCACCAACACTTGCGAGATATTCCCTTTGCTTTCTTACTGATTTTTCATGGCTCGAAATACTGTACATTTTCGATCTTAACCCCCACACTACTCCTTGATTCACCCTTTCCAGATAATTCATCCTTCCATCTTGCCTAAAACCTTTCTTGTTAGTAAATTGAATGTTAAAGGCGATCTTAGGGTAATCGGATGTCTCATACCATCCCGCATGACCTTTAGCCACTTTCTAATTCCATGTCTTTATAGATGGTCCTTCAGTAGGTAATATCTATAACCAAAACCTATCTGTATCTGTGTTGTAATGTAAAGCACTTCTGGACTCAGGATACGAGGGCTTAAAGTAGTCTTAAAGAAACCCTCTAACATCCAAAAAGCTTTGATAATTCTAAAAAACAGTAAACCCAATAAATCCAGGTTGTGTCTAATTTGACTTTCTTTTATTTTTCATATTATGCCAAAAAGCTGATCATGAAATCTTCTGAATCCTGATAATTAGGTTTTGAGTCAGCTTAATTGCTTCGTTCTCTTTTGTGTGACTAATCTGACATCTTTGGCGCTTGCTGCGGATTGCTCCATTGTCTTTCCAAAACAGCTGTTGTTCATCAGCTTGAAAAAGTCTTATTTCTGAAGCATCTGTGGATTTAGTTCTGAGAAATCAGTGTTCTTCACTGATGTATGGTTTTCATGAACTGTTCTTGATCAAAAAAGCAATTATACGATGACACAGCTGTCAACTTCCACCCATGTCTTAAATAAAATTTGTAGAAGTTAGAAAGTCTGTAATTGACAGACTAATTTCATTTTTGCCCTCGAAGATTAAGGCACCCCCCCCAAGGTGGGTTTTTTTTTTATTTTTTGGGGGTTTTTTTTATTAGGGGGGGTGCGGCTTCTCTTGGATCCATTATTTTAGACTTTCTGCTGCTAATGGGATAGTCCATTTATGCAGGTCATGGCGTTCATGAGGATATTCTAAGGTCAACTTCTAGAATGAAACCACGCTGCCTGATCAGGCGTTAAACTGCCCATCACTTTAATCCTTTTGAATATTATTCGTAGGATCGCCGCCTGTGTGTTCATTTTTAAAGTTGACGTAACGGAAGCGAATTGTCGCCATAGCCCATCCATGACAGAATTGTTTGCATCTAAAATACATGAGATAGTTAGGACCTTTTACTTGGATCATAGTCGTCCAAAAAAAGGGTTTTTTATTTGTTTTTTTGTTTGCTTTACAGGTAATGATGGCGACGCCATACTAATTCCTCCACGCAATCCGTTTTCCAATCATCTGAAGCATTGGTTAAAATCTTGACTATAAGCCAAAATCTTGTACTCCCAGTAAACTTTAAGAAAGCGTCCCAACCTCATCCCAGGCGCAGAAATATATTGCGCAGGATCCAGGCTATATGTTTCATGCAGGTTTCTGTAAATTTTCAAGACCGTCCGCCAACTAACATGTAATCAGCCATCAGGGTTATGAGTCATGATAGTCTCCCATCGTTTTACACTCTAACTTCTGCACGCATCTTGAGCCATGTTGGTAATCAGAATCGCTAATACCTTTCCTCTAAGACAAGAAAAGAACGCGTCTATTTAGGTGGAAGTGTATCTTCGTTCAAAACCTTTTCCCAACTGTTCATGTACTCATAAGGGGTTAAACGCCCCCTTTCTAACAGAGTTGAGTCCAAAATGTTCTTCGTTATTAGGCAGGACTTTAAGGACATAGCCAGTGACTCTTATGAACCCATCATGTGTTGCATAGAGTCATAAAAAGACATGTTATTTAGATTAAAAGCATCATGTACTTTTCTGATGGGAATGCGCAATGCATGACACTGAAGCATCGTCCACTGCTTTCATTATAAGATGAGAGTCGTAACCTCGCAAGTTATGCAAGAAGATGGGCAGGCTTCCATGTCTTTGGATTCAAACTTTAGTTGAAGATTGCATTTGGTTATGCGCCGCTCCTCTGAACTTTCCACTAAGTGATCATTTGGTCTCTTACTTTTGGATTGTTCTTCGTCTGATGAGAGGCCCTTAAACACAAAATCCAACCAAGTGAGTGGCTGAGGCATACTGTTGTTGATCTTTCAGGCCCGTCATCATGATTTCAGATAAAATTCAGATTATTAGAACAATCATTACGCACTTGCTGCATGCGCTGTAAAACTTCTACTAGCGCATTAGGCCCTCTTATAATTCTGGTTCTGAATTAAAACGCCATCCGACCTAACCAATAATGAAGGAAAATGAACAAATCTGATGATTACTCATTAAGACTGTTTTTCGAAGTTTTTGTGGGTGCTGGCCCTTCATAAGGAACAATGAGTGATTCGACGTCTGCGGTTAAACTACGTATGGACTTGTTTGCAGCCGTTTTCCAGTTCTTTTATAATACTAACTTTAGATCCTGGCGGGGGCGTAGTTAGTTCTGTCTTACAGTCTACAGAACTTTGACAATGTTTTATATGTTCACTCGCGGCTTGCACAGATGGAATTCTTGTTAAACATTTTTCTGCAGAAAGTATTCTTGCTATGTTAGTGTTTTTTGAAGTATGCGCCCTATTATTCTGCTCATTTGTGCGTATCAATGTGTATTGGGGCAGCCCTGCTGGCGAAAACATGAGGAGTAAGTCCACATGACTTTTGGCTGGTTCGCCTATTTTCTGGAAACTGTTCTTGGACACTTTAATTGGCGCCCAAATTTGTTTCCTCATCCCCATGGTGTATACATTAACAGTTATGGGGTTGTTTTGTTCTTCAAACTGATCAATTTGGTCGACACTAACAGGAAAGGATATTCCATTGACGTTAAGAATCTTTGGCGTATTGCCGATAGTTCGTCACTCTCTCGCGGTGTTCGCGAACATGATGCCGCCTTGCAAGAACGCACCACATGAAACATTTGTTGATCTGAAATTTTTTTGTTTACAAATGCTCTCTTTTAAAGCCAACTCCCGAGGTAGCGGGAATGTAAAGCCTTTGCCTACAATCGGTGCATATTAGCTGTTTTAATCTAATCTCTAAGACTTTCGCCCTCTGACCAACAGAGCCCTCTTTTAGCCTTCTTCCAGCCGGCAGCGCAAACTGTTGTAAGCAGTTCGTCTGCCCAACCGGGTGCTAAGTCATTAGAGGAAAGAATAGTCGTTGTTTAGTCGAGACCCAGACTTCTAGATTTCTTCATTTATTGTTACATAGTCGACTTAAAACAGACTAACATTACTTTAACTGGCGGGTCTATTGTTAGTTGCCTGGAACTTGAGAAAATAGCATGAAACAACACTTGCCGTACGTTTTGTTTTGTTGGCGTCAATGACTTTCTAAATCAATATCATTCAGTGCTCTTGATAAACGCTCCTCTCTCGAGCATCTCTTCAAACAATTCGTCTTGTCCTTTAAGATATCTTAGCATGCTGTCTTTCTTTTCTAAGCCAAAATATCTTTATTCATCAATTACAAAAAAAAATACTTAATCAGAATCAATATCGACGGCCTTTTTGTGCTTGGACTCATAAACTAAAGTATAAACACCTTTTGGTGTTGTTAATGTGAGCTGTTTAGAACAGAGGTTTAATGTCTCCGTTTACTTTTTTTAGCATTCCTTTTTTATCTGCTCGGGGTCTTCTGGCTGTTGGGAAAAAACTTCCCCTCTGCCTTTCTTTGAAGATCAAATTTTGTCTTTTTGTAGTCATCAAAATCGGCTGTAAAGCGATTAAATTCTTCATCCGTGTGTTTGAGTCAGCTAGCGCTTTTATTTATTATCAGCTTGAAAGGAAACTAAGATTAGATGTTATTAGTTTTTGAACCATAGCTGTGTGCTTTTGGAAGTTTAGTTTTTATTTTTTTGCTGGCGGCACACAGCTAACGAACACAGGCCGAGAGCTAAAGACAAACCGCCCTAGATGTTAAAGCACGGGTTGCGCTATGCCTGTTGCTACAGAGCCCACCCACTCGTTCCTGCTGATAGAGCGCTTATAGTCGATGTTCCAGTATTAACATATGTAAACGCATTTAAAGGCAGCAAGACTTACTTCGTTTGGTTTTGCTGTATTTGAAGGTCTGCCTCTAGTTTTTGTTGCATTTGTGTAATGTTTGTTAATCTAAAGGTTTTTATGCTAGGGGGGTTTCTACTATCTCTTCTCTTGGCATCTTCCGGTGCTGTAGGGGACCACATTGGATAAACCTTGACAGACATGCTTTTTTATAAAATGAAAAAATAATTTATTATAATACATAATCTATTCTGTTTTCTAAGAATATTTCAGCTGCGCATCATTTATAAAAAACGATTGTACATTAGCAGGTTTATCGGATTCTTCTTCTTTTATCAATTTGAATGTTTATTTACGTCTCTCACTTTTCTCCCATCTTCCATACAACTCATTATCCTTGTTGACCCTTAGGTCAATCCATTAAACCGTATTTTTTGTTGTTAAATAATCATCAAGCTAACATTGTGAAGATGTAAATCTTTAGCACTAGGTCTGTCTGCTGTTGGATTTTCTACCCCTCCACCCCCAAACATTTTTCTGATTTCGTCAAATTGATGATAATGGTCTAAGCCCCGTAGCGTAGATCTGGTTAGGGACTTACTGTCAATTCGTACATTGCACTTTCGTTATTTTTAGGATTAAACAACTTTTCACTTGCTTCTTTTGAAACGGTTCTTCATTTCACACAGCAATAAAATACTTTAAGCGAATGTGCAGCGACGCTAAATAACTAAAAAATTCCATTATACGTGTCTGTAGCCATGCTTCTGGGATATGTTTATGATGAAATCACTCTTTCGTAATATATTTGCTAATTGACTTATATTGGATCCCCACCAATTCGTCTCTTTGCATAATTTTTAGGGGGTTGCTAACAACGTATCCCTCTAACGAGATGTCAGAAATGCTGTACCTTTGCTTCGGTGTCTGATGATTTTAATAACCCGTTTTGTATCATTAAAAGTTAGTTCATATGACAATCTGTCTTTAATGCTCTTGAAAGTATGGTGCATGCGCTTTTAACAACTCAAAAATCTAAGGGAATGGAAAAAAAAAAAAAGCGATTTCCATACGCCAAACTATACAGCTACATACTTTTTGGGGGGGGGGCCGTCTTTAATATCTGCGGCGCCTATTCTAGGTTTTAGCGCATCTTCTTTTTACCCCCCATTCCTTGAAAACGCAAAGATCAGCCTTTCATTCCCCCCCCCCCAGATAGCCCCCATAGATCAGAATAGGTTAACAAAAAATGTCTGCATTGTGTAAAGAAAATATTTCTTGCCCCTCAAGTTTTATAGAAAATTTTCCTTAACGATTGCCCGCCCAGATTCTGTTACAAACTGTCCTGGTTTGGGTCTGTTGTTTGAAGGAGTTAGTCTATTTTGAAAGTATGACGTGCAGAGCTGGCACAATCACTTCATCCGCCCCTAGGTCTGGAAAATTTGACAGTAAGAATTTGATCGCATCAATAGTAGACGGATTATTTGGAACAGTAATATTCCGCTTTATTTTCCTTCACGCCATAGGGTTCTTTCAGTCTTCTATTCGGGTTAGAACGAGCCTGTGCGTGTTGTGCCTTTTTTTTATAAACAAAATAAAACGTTAATTATTTAAAACATGGCAGGAATTGAAAGAGCAGAAGATTATGATGTTTTTTGACCCTGGAGACGATATGAGTGAAATGATCCCTTTGGACACGGCATTCGCTCAATGCCTCTAATGCGGCATGAATTAACAGAAAGTAAGGTTAAATTTATTTAACGAAAAGTTTAGGACAAGAACTCCGAAATTTATAGACCCAAATGATTTTGAAATTAAAAAGATGATCATTTGTCTGTAAAAAAAACGACCAGGACACTTGTTCGGCTTACAACCTAAACCAGACACATAAAAGGTTTTTAGCCCCCAAGAGGTACAAATTATACAAAGATCAGTGTGAAAGATCAACATCGCCTTGGTCTTGTTAGCCCAAATTAGATCGGGATGCAGTTGCTTAAACTTCAAAACACACTGCAGAACTCCCGACAGATAACCAAATACCAATACATGGAACTTAAAGATTAAATCAATCGGCAGATGAAATAATAATGCCAATAGAAGCAGAAACAGTTTTTCAGAAGAAAGAAACAGCCTTTAAAGGACTATACATCGACTCGCGCTACCATGCGAGAACTAACGGTCCTTGATCATGCTTTGTGAAGCATCAGAGGCGAATTAACAACCAATATAGCAAAACTAGGTGAACTAGATGAGCATATAATAAGAAGAAAAAGAAAAACTCGGTTGAGGCTGATGACGCCAAACTTAGGGCATGATATTAAAGAAAGATAAGACCCCCCCAAAAGACTAAAAGATTCTTGAACAAGAAAGATCAGCAAGACTAGAAGTGCTGACTACTATTATCTATCTAGGTCCTCTTTGTGCTGGTTAGCACAATAAGGCCTCGACCAGAGCCGCCCACTGATGTCGGTCGGCTTGAAACACGTTCCAGACGGCCCATGTCCAACCATTGTCCTTCATCTCCTCTCTACTGTTCTCTCCAAGTTTCCTTGGGGCGTCCTTTCTTCTTCGGCCATCAGGAGTCCATCGTAGGGCGATTCTGGAAAATGGCTGTTGTCTGCTGGCGAGCACATGGCTATCCATCGCCAACGCCTTGTTTGGATTTCGCGTTGAGATGGGTTCCAGTTTCTGCTCTTTGGTGGACGTTCTTCATTGGGGATGTTATTGGCTCATAGACATGTAGACTAGAATGCGTCTGGGCATCTGTTTTGGAGACATTCTGTTTGTTGCTGAATTGGTTTTGGTCATCTTCCATGATTTGATCCATAAAAGAAGGGTGCTTATTACATTGATTTGAAGTTCGTAACTTGGTTCTTCAGGCGGATATTCCTGTCTTCCATGTGCCCTGAGTGAGGCAAAGGCTCCTGGCTGGCTTCTTGCAAGAGTGCTGACTACTAACCGAGGACCAATTACGAATCAAAGTGAATAGAATAAGAGAAACTATCCCCCCAATTAATATGAGGACACGGACACTAGCCAGAACGAATACGAACACTGTTTAGAGAGCAAGGAGTCACCATTAGTACAGCGTTTATAACAAGCCTTAGGTTTTGCAATAAGTACCCACTGGCGTTGGCTTATTACAGGCCGGCGGTGGCCAAAAAGTTCAGTGCCTCCGCCGCATCGCCTCCACCTGATATAATCAAGGTTAAAAAAAACAGCTTGATCATCTTGCCAAGTTTATTAAAAATGAATTAGCTGGTAATGCCGTGGACGCTTAAGCAGGAATATTGGGGAAGTATGTCAGGCTGGCATTTTGTCTACTGCAAGAAAGTAGTTGGCTTTATGGCCGGCACTTATGGGCATTAGTTCTTGTAATGTTGGTTACTATTTAGTAAGATAAAGACCAAGTAATCCGTCTATGCCAGTTAATCAAGATCAAGCGCTTTTGTCTTTTCATATTCATGGTCATCGCGAACAGAGTCCGCGAGCTTTGCTGATCTTCCATGACTTTGGGGGTTAGGACTTCGGGGATTAGATGACGTAATTCTTGGGGGTTCTTTTATTGTTTGTAATATTACAGGTCAGAAGTTATGTCGTTTTTCCCAACCTTCTGTTCATTGCCTGCTATAAGAATTTCATTATTTTAGTTTATTTATTATTCCTACCTGGAGTCTGAGGTCAGAAGGCAGCATGTATAAACCAGTGCCAACAGCAAAGTCTATTTCAGATCTTGCGTATTGTAAAACATTTTGGTATCTTTCATACTTGAACGGTAAATCAACTGTTAGAATTAATGGCGTCCTCTAATTTGCTAAAGTATTGTTTAGTGCGTCACAGCCATAGAAGGCATCAGTTATGCGGCTTGATCTTGCCTGTGCTGTCGGACCCTAGCCAAACACCAACGTAAGTACGAATAGAGTCGTTTATTCGTTTATTTCCAGCCCTAGTTAGGCCCTTTAGAACGTGTCTAAGATCAATGTTGTCCATGCTGTTTTATGCTCGTGCTGTAGGGACCCGGGCTCAACAGTTGTGCCAAAAAAGAAAGATTTGAAAGGAGGATGCCAGGTTCATAGTTATACTTTCTGTGCGTGCCCCGCTGCCCCGAAAATAAAGTGTTGGCCTTAGGCCATTGATTATGATCCACTTTATGTCCTAACAGCCGGTCTTGGTGTTAATATTGGATTCGTTTACCGATCCCTTTCAAAGCCTTCATGTCTATTATGTTGCTGAGTGGATTAACGGTTTGTCATTTGGCAATGGCGCTTGCATTTTCAGTCTAAAATACGCCTGAAGGTGTCAATAGAATTGAAATTGTACAACTGACCTCACCCAAAGGGATCATGGTTGATTTAAATGATCAGCTACGGTCACTTCCACACCCAGTTGATGCGCAAAACACAGCAAAGTTTAACTGGTTTGATTTTAAAACTGCATCGGCTGACTTAAAACACGCTTTCTTGAATGTGGTCGTTTTCAATACGGGGGGTTTTTTAAGATATCTGCTAATGTGAGGTACTCACCTTTTTATGAAAAGAGGCAGTTCTGGGTCACGCAATGTCAAGAGTATCACTTGCTATATTTTTAAGATTGTTAGTGCGGCCAACAGAATTATTTTCGCCACCAGTATATTTAATGCGCTATTTTTATTCGCTTTTTTTTATAAATAATGTTTGTAACACTAACGAACCCAAGAACCGGGCCTTCGTTGTTTACAACATGCTATTGATAACAATTGCGGGGGCCAAACGGTCCGCGTCCATGAAATTATTTACAAAGTCGTAGGGTTAATATAAGTGAATCCAGGAGGAATAATAAGATTAAAAAAAATAACAAAACAAGTGGACCAAAATTAGCCAGTTAACAATAGTGATGGTTTATTACGGGTTTTGACTCACTAAAAGAATGCAAGGAGTAACTTTGACATATTACTCTCAAACTTAACAATGCGAAATTCTCCCCCCCTGTTAACATTCAGAAGCCTGAAGAGAAGTAGGTTACTATTTTGATAAAGAGCTAGCTAAATTTGTTAGGCTTTACAGCTAACAAATTATATATTTAGAGTTACACCCAACCACAACTACTTACTGAGGGGGGGAAAGCCCCGCTTGAGCTTGCCATTACATCATTACTCTATGTTCCTTTGGATGAGCTGAGCACTGATGGAAATCTTATATGATGGCAGGCCCTCAATGTTTTAAGAGCTTTCCATCAGGGAAAGCTGCATATATTGCGATTATGAAAATATACAACTCCTAATTTACAGTTTAAAAGATTAGTTTGTGGGCTGGGTCGGATCATTTAATATAAAAATCCACACAGGAACAACGCAGGAAAAGTGTAAAATTGCGGATAACCTACACATTGTTTTAGAATAAAATAATACGTTGTACTAAAAACATTGTCGCGTGGACCAGAAGAACCAGGAGTTACAATTAGCGCCTGTACGGATGTATAACCTTAGAATTTAAAAGACCCTTGCAGACGTTGCGGACTTTGAACAGAACGGCGAGATAGGCGCTTTGTATGGTTTTGAGTACAGTTAAAGCTGGTGATTATAAACGTAAAGAGGTTGCCGACAGCAAAAAGTTTCCCTAAACTAGAAAACCCCCTTTTTGGGGGGGGGGGGGGGGGGCCCGGGCCAAAAAATAAAAAAAAACTACAAAAAAATTTTTTTTTTTCCCTTTTTTTTTGGGGGGGGAAAAAAAAAAGCAAATATTGTTGGCCAGTATGAAATATAAAACGAAGAAAACCTGACCTCAAATGGCACTTAGATACCATATTTAGAATGGGACCCTAAAATATGAATTCATAAGGCCCCCATTTACATATTTTTAGCCGTCTCAAAAAAGTTTCAGAAAAGCATTCACCTCTGGCCCTTTACATGATAAGTCTTATGCCGGGACGAAATAGTCGGAAAAGAAATAATTGAATTAACGCCGTATGGGAAAAAACAGTAATTCCCCCCCCCTCCCCCCCCCCGAAAAGAAAAAACAGTTTGGTAAAAAAAAAGCTTCTAACAAAAATTACAGGTTGCTTTCCAAGCAGAAAAATTAGGAGACTCACGCTTCACATGATATTTGAAATTCTGTCTTTAAAGTGTGGAGGGGGTGGGGGTTGGTGGGGTTTGTGGGCGTTAGTGATGACTTATAAAAGGAATTAAGATTAGCTGGCAAAACTTAGACGTTAAACGCCTTAACTTTACCATCGTTTCGTTCTTCACAATGCGAGGGATATTAAGATATAACAACAAGGAACAAAATCACTGTTACTTAAATAGAAACACTCTTACAGAACTGAATTGATTTAATCTACACATTTAGGCCTTATGGGTTTTATTATACTGAAAAGTTTTTGACGGAGAGTATGATAAAAATAATAACTGGATTAGATTAAATTTCTTCTATAAAACATGGAGCAGTTAAACTTTATGACCAAAAATCTCCATTGCTCGTTGATTTGAGGGCTGACTGGCTTGTGGGTGGAAAAAAACAATAGTTGTCTAGACTATTACACACAAACAGTTTATCGCTATAATTTTATTCATATTGTAGTTTTTCTGTCTCCAACACTTAAATGGAACACCGCATATCATGATAGAAGGTTTTATATGACAGATGATGACATTATATTTAGTTGATCATCAGCAAATAAACTCTGAGTGAGTGTTTAGAACAGTTTTTATTAGACTGTTTGAAGGAACGCAGACACTATTATTATAGATGGGACTCGTTGGCAGGAAAGAGACATAGTTAAAAAGAGAAACGCTTTATCAAAACTTGCTTTCAGTGGAAGACATGCCAGGATAAGTGTGTGGATTTTATGCCAAAAATATAACTCAGTTTTAAAAGACTTTAGAGAACAGTTAAAGACTGTAGTGTTATTTCACATGAAAGACAGAGACTCATTTGAAGAATGTTTGCGTGAAAATGATGTTATTGAAAACGATCAGGAAAAACACAGGATTAAGCAAAAACTGAAATCTGAAAAGTTTAGTAAATTAGTATTGAAAACGGATAACCCTACACAGTATGTTTGTTTGTAGATAATCGTTATTTTTTGGTTATTGAAGTCTTACTTGTCAGAGAACAGTAATATGCTGATTCTAGGTCACTTTCGCCCGAAAACTGATTGAGGGCGAAAGTGGCCCAGAACAGACATTCCCCTGTTCTCTACTCTCATTTTTTGACCGATTTACCCGTAGACATTCATTATTTTACAGATAGAACCATTCTATCCCACAACCCCTGGGCAATACCAATTTTTGTTAACTCGCAGGAAATCGCGCTAGGTCTGGAACCTTTTGCCAACTGGGCAACTGAAGTGCACTTTATGAGCCAAAATGGGTTGGAAGCCGAATACGCATTAGCTTTCGTGCGCGACGTGTTAACAGACGTCGGCGGCGATACACGGTTTGCGTCACGTATTGACCATCTCATAACAAAAATGGATCACCAGTATCTTAATACGTTTAAAAAGCCCGGGTCAATGCTACTATGGCAGAAAAAGCCACTGGCTCGTCAGCGGGGGGAAGATCAGGATGTATTCCGAACGCGCAACATTAACATTCCTTTTCACAAAACTAGACACTTTACAGCGCTTCAGGTCGCAGGTGATGGATATTGCTTTTGGCGGTCTCTTGCCCTGCAACTCTACGGAACAAGCGAGATGAGATACGTGGTCAAATTTCAAGTGTTCATGCATTACCTTTATAATTACGAAGAGTTTAAAGACGTGCTTGGTGGGTCAGATGCCCTAGCCTGCCTTGACCACTTTGCGTACGCCGATCACCGCTTCTTGGAAGTTGTATCTTCCTTTTATGGAATACCAGCTTTCATTTTTTTGGCGCGGGCAAAGAAGAAAGAGACGCTAGAACAACCGTCTTATGCTGTTTATGATAAGAGTCGAGGCGCGTGCGTCAGCGAGGAGCTAATAACTCATTGGCACGAAAACCCTCCGGCTTGGGAAACCGAGTTTCCGAACTTTCCGAAAGCGATCCGTTTAATATACTACCCCTCCCACTTCGAACCCGTGTTTTATTCCCGGACCATGGACAAGGAACGGTTCCTTTCATTGCGACCTGCAGCAATATACTGATGGTACCGGCATACGTGCGGATCGCGTCTATTCGATCTATCTCTGCAGGCAGCACACGAGCAGCGGCGCGGAACGAGGTCGTCCATATTATTGTAGCATTGTTCGCAGACGTTGTCGTTGAAATTAGCGGTTGTAGAAGTAATCACTTTCTGACATCGAGGGTTTCCCAGACAGTTTTGGATCGCGCATTGATGTCCCGCGGCGCTTTCCCAGCGAAACAGAGCGCGTTCGTCCGGCCGTCTTAAATACACGGTGTAAAATTGCGAAGATCCGACGCATTTTAAGCAATAAAAGACGTTCAAAGATGTGTGAGACTGACATATTTTGTTACAAGTGTTGTTGAGGTTCGCCGCGTGTTGCAGATGCAACAAATTTTAAGACGCAATGCGCGGTTATTTACCATACATTTATTGTAACAGCCGCACCTTTCTTCTAACCGGATGAGTTTAGACGCTAGTCGGCTCAACATATCATTATGAGAGCTTCGAAAAACCGTAAGATGGGAATAGGAGGCGGAGGATCGCAGATCTGAAAAGTTCAGCGGCCACTCGTTTTAAATCCCGGAACGAATATTTCCTGACGCTAAAAAACAATCGGCGCGCAAACTCGTATACGTCTTCTTTGTAGTTGTATATAGGTGACATCAGTTCATGACAGAAAGACGAAGGAGGAGGCGGGGGTTTGTTGGTTCGCCCGATCCGCGCAATAGGAAAGTATTTTTTTGTTTGAACCGTTTCAGTTTGCATACCAAGTAAGCTTGTTCATCCTCGTACCATGGCTCAATATTTACCACCGGTACGCTGCAACATTTCGTACGTTTATGAAAGTAATAAAACTCTAGAATAAAGCTATTGGCTCGTTGTTGTTGTTCTTGAATCGTCCTCTTCTTCTTTTTATTGACCACACCATAGAAAAAATGCTCGCTTGTATCAGCCCCCGTTGCTTCGGAAAGCCGTTGGAATATAATAGCTATTTCGTGGCTTCGGTCTGCGAAGGCCAAGAAGACGATGATGGGTAAAATGTCTCTTTTCGAACATTGGGGACTCGGCCATAGAACGATCTTGTCCCCAAAAACTAAGCCGTGCCTCCATTTGGCGCAGGTTTGACACGACTGCTCTTCTTCTGTTCGCCACGCCGAGAGAATTCTCGTGCCTCTTCCAATTTTTCCAGCAACTTTCAATAAGACGTACCGAGAACATTGCCCGCAGCGATGTTCGTTCCACATTTTCAACAAGACTTTTTCTCTCCGTTTTTATTTATTTACACAAAAAGGGAAGAAAAAAATCTAGACATATATGCAAAATAGGGAAGGGGGTGGGGGTGGGAAACAAATTATGTATAACACTTAGGTTCTCATATATTACTACTCTTTCAAGACGCTATATATGGCGGTGGGAGTAAATTGATGGGACTTGACCAGATCGGTTAGTTTTATTGCCCGCTTCCTCCCGATTCCTTTCAATTTAATCCTCGTGTCAAAAACTGCATTATCCTTGTACATGACGGACCCTGTGTCAACCTCGGTGTAATGTCAGTGGAGGAAGGACTAGCGCACAGCCCAAACACACTCACAGCTTGCTTACAATCTCATTCAAAAATCATGCATTCGTCACATCAAACCACTAGTAAAGTCTATAACTTTACTATACATATCATAGAAAGAACATAAAATGAAATATAAATCAAATGAAAAAAAAACATTCCTCTTTCCTGAACTTCACAAAATCATTTACAAAAACCCACATTAACTAACCCGGGGTTATAAATAGATTTCCACTTACCGGGCCAAAGGGGGATCTTAACTATTAAACGAATCACTTTTTTTCTTTTTTTTTCTTTTTTTTTCCCACTGAAATTTCACAACCGAAACAAACCCCGGGCACTGGTGTTGGTCGGATGGCCCCCTGGTCAGGTGGACTGTTGGCTTTGGTCTGTGGTTCAGTTTGGGCGAAGGGGACGCTGCCGGGGGATAAAGTCAAAACCCCCGTTAGGAAAGAAAAAATGACTATCAACATCGACTTTTTCTCCTTTTTTCTTCCTGCATTAACGCATTGAACTCTCTCTCTCTCTCTCTTTTTCTAGTCCCCCCTTATCAAAGGACAGGGTTGTTTTTCTTTTTTTTTTTTTCTTTTCTTTCTTTTTTTCTTCAAAAATTTGGGCAATTTTTTTCTCTCTCTCCAATCTCTCCCAAAGTCCTTCCTCTGCAGACAACTCATGCTAATCCTAAATTTGGTTCTCTTCTCCCCTCATCTCTCTCCCCTCTCTCCCCCTCTCTCCTGAACCCTCCACTCAAAACCCCCTTTTCCCCTCCCCTTTTCCCCCTCAAATTCTTTCCCCCCCCCTCGTTCTCCTCTTCCCCCCCCTCCCCTTCCTGTAGGCGAGAGCCTCCCTTCCCCGGACTTTTCCCCTCCCCCTCTGCCCTTTTTTGTTTTCCTCCCCCCCCCTCTCTCTAAATTTCAAAAATTCCTTTATGCTCAAAACCCCTGTCCCGGGGCCATACCTTTGGTCATTTTTTTTTTACCCCCCCCCAACCCCGAAGTTACTCCCTCAAATTTCCTTTGGACATTAAAAATCATGCCATCTGCCTAAAACCCTTACTCTCTGTGGGGGTAAATTTGGGTCATTTAATTGTTTGGGCCAGTTTTTTCACCCCCCCACCACAACACTACCTTCCCCCCTTTCCATTTAACTGGTCCCGGGTGTGGCTTAAGGGGGTTGGACACTGCCCAACCAAAATTTGGGCCCAGCTGATCTGGGGGGGCGCCACGACTCGTCTCGATAGAAAATCGGGGCCCGTCGGTCAAAGCTGATTAGTCCGCCCAAGGCCGGAAAGCCCCGTCTCTGTGGGGGATGGGGGATTAGCCTCCCCCTCTGCTTAATTCCCGGGACCGAACCATGGGGCCGTCCGCCCAAAACGCCCAGAATATTTGCGAAAGGGTTTAAGCCCAAAACGGGTTTGGGGGGGCAAATTGACCACAAATTTTGGTTGATTTAAATTTTTTTGACCGTGAAAATTTTCCCCCCTTCCCAAAAAGACTACCCTCCGCATTGTCCCCAAAACAAGGGTCCCAAAAAAGACAACAACCGAATTTGCTGACACCAGTACACCGCAAATTTTGGGAAAAAATACTTTACAAAAGGGTTTTAAAATTATAAAAAAATCCCAAATTAGTAATACCACCCCAATGATTATCATTGACGTCCCGTCTTGCGTTTTTTTAAACTCATTTTAAAACGACCCTGTGCGCATTTAATAAATTTCCCCCCTACCTGCGGATTTGCCACATTTTCCCTCTTCACAATTATTATGAAAAGCCAATATAATAGATCACGATCCATGACACTTCACTAAAAAATCCCATCCTCACCTTTCAAAAAGCATCCCACACAAGCGACTGTATCCAAGCATAACAAACCATCCCATAAACCCAGTCTCACAAAGAAAAATTAACAATTCCCCACAAAACAAAAAAAAATATGAACATAGCCAACTGGGAATGACCCATATCCAATCAACAAACGGGAAAACAAAAAAAAAAAACAATAAAGCCCCCCCGGGATATGACTGATTTTCCTTTGAGTTGCAGCTTGCTAGACTACCCCAAAATTAAAAATAGTCACTCCGAAAATTCTGTCACCTGGGATTACGAAACTCGATACCTTGGGGCTGCAGTGCCATTGCCCAACGCAGAACTCTGCTTTTTTTAAACTGCCCTCCTGCAGGAATTTGAGTGGTTGATGATCCGTCTCGATCACGAACTTTTCCCAAACAAAAATTTGTGGAATTTCTGCAGGGCCCCACAAAAAGCTAAACACCCTTCTCTACGTTGCGTACCCATCTTAAACATTTTTGCCCAATTTCCCTTTCCAAAAGCATATCTCACGGGAAAAACCCCAAACCTCTTCAGCTTTTTCAACAATACGCCCCTTCCCACCACCTGATGCATCGTCCGCAAAAAAAAGGGTTTTGGAAAAAACGGGCAGCTTCAAGATGGGCCCGGGAACCTAGCCCCTTTTCCAACACCGTCTGCATGCTTGCCTGCAGCGTTTTGACCATTCGCCCACTCCCGGGTTTCCCCGGCCGGGACCAAATCACGAGAGGACTCGTGTTTTGAAAGAAAAATTTTGGGGAAAAAACAAACCCCCTTTGAGAACCCAAAAAAACCCTAGCAACCCCTTTACTTCTTTTTGGTTTTTGGGTCTCCGTTTCATCATCTTTCCCCCTTTTCCCCTTTCGGGTTTGCTTTTTTCGCCTCCAAAAAAACAAAACCTGGGAAAACCTCCTACTGTCTAGCCCCCCCTACGGGGAAAACCACCCTTTGTAAAACTTCGGAAATTGGGGAAAAAAATCTCCCCTTCTTCTGCTGTGCCCTTTTTCACCTCCATAAATGATTGCGGGCTCGCCTAAAAAAAATCATCAAAGACCGGTAAACCGGGTTTAAACCGGTGCCGAGAACTCCCATGAGCGACTCGTGACCCCCTGACATGACAGTGTCACGATAACATGCTGGTCCCCCTCTAACGAGGGGGTCACCTTCCCTGTTTTCCCCCCCTTGGGAACACTCGTCCCAACGCCCCCCTTTTTCACAAGAATTCTGTCCCCCTCCCCTTTCCCCCAAAAACCCTTTTTTTCCCCACCTCTTCCAACTCCCAAGATTTCAGGGAGCGAAGGGCCCTTGGGTTCCTTGCATCCCCAAAACTCATCAGGCGACACATCAGGGCCCGAACCCCTTCCGGGAAAAACAAACCGGTTTAAAAACCCTTTTTTCCCTCCTTCTTGCTCCGTGTCTGAACTGCTGCCCCTGAAAGCATCAACAACTCAGGATCCCCGGGATCCTTTGCACCGGGAATTTTTCCCAATGATCAAATCGTAAAGGGGGTTTTTTCCCTTTAAAACCAACGCAGACAACGCGCCTGAGAAAAAAGGGGAAATATTTCCCCCCATCTTAGCCCTGGAAACTCCCTCAAACCCATCAAATTAAAAGTACAGGTCGGATTTCCCCTGCCAACCCCCCCTTAAACGACCACGTTGTCCGTACAAACCCCGCATGAAAAACCCCATGTCTCGTAAACTTTCACCTCTCCCGGCCAACCACCCTTCTTCCCTGGAAAACGAACCACTCACCCTTTGTGCCCTCCACCCTGACACTAAAGTTTGCCCAGTGCTACCATAGGCGCACCCCCACCCTTTTCCCAGACTGAACCCTTTTTTGGGTTTTCCACTGCAGGTCGTTTCCCTTGACGACCCTTATCCACCTCTTGCAAGGCGGGCTGCCTTCGGAAAACCTCATCCCGACAATCCCTCGCCAAAATTCCCTTCTTG
The DNA here is from genome assembly GCA_018398815.1 of Conus ventricosus. Taxonomy (NCBI): domain Eukaryota; kingdom Metazoa; phylum Mollusca; class Gastropoda; order Neogastropoda; family Conidae; genus Conus; species Conus ventricosus. The sequence goes on along the minus strand of JAFLJL010002525.1, from coordinate 6,837 downwards.
TGACAAAGAAACACCAAATTTCCCTTTCCCCCTTCCCTTTCTGCCCCCCACGGGGTTTTGCAGACTTTCCCGAAAACCCCCGGGGGCTCCTTGCACTTTTCCCCCTGTCCCCTGGGCCCTTTTTTCTCCGCCCTTAGGGGCCCCAAAACCCGGCCCCTCTCAAAAAACCCCCCTCTGGAACTTCAACAACTCTCCTCTTCCTCTGGCGTCTCCTTTAAAATGTATGGTTAACCGGGGCCGAAACCTGACAAAATTTTTGTTCCTTCATAACTCCCTTTTCCCAGTTCCGCGAACTCCTTCTTCGACCCCCAAAACTCTAATTTTTGTTCAATAGGGGTGTTCTTTTTCTTACCGCCATTAATCTTTTTTTTTTTTTTGGGGGGGGGAACAAATTTTATTACTACGACACCAAACTGGGGTTTTCCGACACATGCCCCCCGTAAAAAACAATCCTATGAATGATAATAAAAGCTTGGGGCAACGAAATTTTAGTTTTTATAAAGACGGCCCAGCGCCGGGACCCAACTATGAGACCCAAAATTATGGGAAATCTTTTGCGAATGAAAATTCCTGGGGCGGAAATGCCAAGCCTATATTAACAACTTGGAAGCAATGCCAAGCCAATTTTTAACTATCTTGGGAACATACAGAAAGAAAAACCCCTTGTCTTAGATTAAAAAACTTGAATCCCACCCAGCTTCTTCTCTGAGAAGTTGAACAATTATAATAAATGGGCCAAATACCCCTTCAGGCTCCCCAATAAATTTGTCAACCTCGGTGAAATTTGTCAGTGGGGGGGAAGGGACAACGCACAGCCCAAACACACCCCACACTTGCTTAAAATCTCTTTCATATATCATTTTTTTCGTCACTAAAACCACAGTAAATTTCAAATAACTTTCCCCTATACAGACCCAAGAAAGAAATCAAGCATATAGAATCAAATGAAATAAAACATTCTCTTTTTCCCAATTTCCAAAAAAATAAATTTATCAAAACATCATTAACTAACCCTTTAAAAATAGTTTTTCCCCTTTACCTGGCCAGGTGATTTTAACAATCACGAATCACTGCCCTTTTCTTTTCTTTTCTTTTTCTTTTCACTTTTCATTTTCACAACACCCCACAACCCCCGGGCACTGGTTTTTGGTCTGAGGGCGCCTGGTCGGGTAGCCCTGTTGGCGTTGGTCTGGGGTTCTGTTTGGGGCGAAGTGCCCCCTGCCGGGTATGAGGTCGAACCCCCGGTTAGGGTAGAACAGTGCTATCAACACCCGACCCTTTCCCTTTCTTTCTTCCTGCTTTAACCTTTCCCACTCTCTCTCTCTCTCTCTCTTCTAGTCTGCTCTTTTTCAAAGGGACTTGGTTGCTTTTCTTTTCTTTTTTCTTTTCTTTCTTTTCTTCTTCATAAATTAGCAACTTTTTCTCTTCTAAAAATTTCTCTCCTAAATTCCTTCCTCTGAAAACCCAATCTCATGCTAATCTCCAATTTGGGGTTTCTCTTCTCTCCCATCTCTCTCTCTCTCTGCCCTTTCCCTCAGAGCCCACTCAGAACCTCTCTCTCCCCTCTCTCTCTTTCCCGTTTTTTCCCCCTCGTTCTCCCTTTTCACCCCCCTCCCTTTCCCTGTAGGCAGAGCCAACTTCCCCGGACTTTTTCCCCTCTCTCCTCGTCCGTTTTTTTTTCCCCCCCCCCTCTCTCTCCTAACGTATTCCTTTATGCCCCTAACCCCCGGGTGCCCCGGGGCCAGTACCATTGGTCATTATTTTTACCCCTGACAACCGAAGTTATCTCCCCTAATTTCCATTGGACTTTAAAAACATGCCAGTAAATCCCTAAAACGCCTTACTCTCTGGGGTTGGTAAATTTGGGGCCTTTTAAATTTTGGATTACCAAATTTTTCCACCCCCACCACACACTACCCCCCCCCCTTTTTCCCCTATTTAACTGGTGCCGGTGGCAAAGGGGGGGGACACTGGTCAATCAAAAATTTGGCCGCTGAGTCGGGTGGGCCCCGCCTCGTCTCGTTTAGACATCGGGGCGGGGTCAAAGCTGATTAGTCCGCCCTACCCCGGACAAACCGTCTCTGTGGAGGATGAGGTTTATCCTCCCCCTCCTTAATTGCCTGGATCAAAACCAGGGGGGCCGCCCCGCCTGACCCCCCAGAATTTTGCGTTAGGGTTTAAAGCCAACGGGCTGGGCGGGACCACGTTTTTGGTTAAATTTGAATTTTGACCGTGAAAATTTTCCCCCCCTTGCAAAAGACTATGTTTCCGCATTTTTCTCAAAACAAGGGTAAAAAAAAAAGACAAAAACCCGTTTTTGCTGACACACAGCTACCGCGAAAAGGGTTTGGAAAAATACTTTAAAAACCCAACGGTTTTATAAATTAAAAAAATATACCATTATGAATAAACTCCAATGAGTTATCTTTACTTTGCGCTCTTGCGTTATTTAAAACTAAATTTTATAACGACCTCTTTGCCCCACTTATCAATTCCCCTCCCTTTCGGATTTGCCACATCTTCTTTTCACAATTATTATGAAAACCCAAAATTATAATATATCACCCCCCCCATGACACTTCACTGGGGATCTCCATCCTCACTCTTTTCAAAAAATTGCATCCTACAAAAGGGCGACTGTATGCTCCAAGCATAACTACATCCAAAATGAAAAAAGTCCCCCACAAAAAAAAATATGAACAAGTCTCACAAAACCCCAAAAAAAAAATGAACCTAGCCAAATGGGGAAAGAACCCCTATCCCAATTTAAAAAAACTTGGGAAACAACACAATTATCAAAAAAGCCCCCGGATATGGGCTGAATTCCTCTGAGTTTCGCTTGCTAGACTCAAAGACTTTTAAAAAAAGTTTACTCCGACATTTTGTCGACCTGGATGTACTTTCACTCGATACTGTAGGGGTGCAGTGCCATTGCCCCAAAGCAGAACTCTTTCCCGTTTTTCAAATGCGCCTCCTGCAGGGGAAATTTTAGTGGTTGATGATCCTCTCGATCACGAACTCCCTTTCCCCCCAAGTAATTTTTGGGAATTTTTGCACGCCCACACAACAGCAAAAAACTCCTTCTCTACGTTTCGTACCCTTCTTCACACTTTTTCAACTTCCTACTAGCATATCTCACAGGAAACCGACCTCTTTTTTGCTCCTGCAACAATAATGCACCCCTATCCCCCCAACCCGATGCATCGTCCCGCAACAAAAAGGGGTTTTGGGCATTTTCTGGCCTTCAAGAGGGGCGGGAACCTAGTCTTTTCCCAAAACCGTCTCATGCTTGCTCTGCAGCGCTACCATTCGACCACTGCCGGTTTTTCCCCGCCTTGGGCCAAATCACTGAGAGGACTCGGAAATTTCAGCAAAATTTGGGACAAACTCCCTTTGAAGCCCAAAAAAACCCAGCAGACCCCCCTGACCCTTTTGTTTTGGTCTTTGGTCTCTCTGAATTCATCATCTTTTCCAAACCCTTTTCCCCCTTTCCCGGGTGCTTTGTGTCGGGCCCCCGACAACAAAACCTAGGAACCCTACTGTCAAGCCCTTTATACAGACAAAATCCCTGTATGACCTTTTTTGGAAATTGGGTAACAAAATCTCCCCTTTTTCTGCGTGTCTCTTTCACCTCCATCATTTATTGCTGCTGCCCTTAAAATCATCAAAGACTTTGGGCAAACCGTTTTTAAAAAAACCCGGGGCCGAATGACTCGCCATGAGCGACTCGGACCCACGACATGACAGTGTCACGATTTAAAATGCTGGTACCTTTAAAATGAGTGGGCACCTTAAACCCGTCTTCCCCTTTTGGGAACACTCGGTACAAACCGCCCCCCTTTCCCAAGAAATTCGTCCCCACCTCCCTAACCTCCTTTTTCTCTCCCCCCCTTGCCCAAATCCCAAAACTTCACGAGCGAAAGGGGCCCCCCCCCTTTTTCCTTGCATCCCCAAAAAACATCAGGGGACACATCTAACCCGCTTCCTTCCTGGAACAACTAACGGTTTTAAAAACCTTTTCCTCCTTCTTGCTCCCTGTCTGAACTGCTGCCCCTGTAGCAGTCCCCAAAAACCAGGATCCCCTGGGTCCTTTTCCCTGGGAAAAATTTTCCCAAAGAAACTAATCGTGAAGGGGTTTTTTTCCATTACCAAAGCAGACCAAAGCGCCTGAAAGTAAAGGGTACTACTTCCCACCCTTTCAAAAAGGAAAATCCCAAAAAGTGCCCTCGACTAAGTACAGGTCTGGATTTTCCCTGGGCCCCAAAACCCCTTGATCGACCAGCGTTTTTCCGTACTACCCCCCAAAGAACAACCATGTCTCTAACACTTTTTCCCTCTGCTGGCCAAACCAACCCCTTTTTCCCCTGGTAACGAACACTTCCCGCCTATGCCCTCCACCCTGACAAAATGACTGCTGTCCATGCAGCCATAGGCTGCACTCCACCCTCCTTCCCAAAAGAATCCCCTTTTTTGGTTTCCCCTTCAGGTCGTTCCCCTTTACGACCCTAAACCACCTCTTCAAGGCGCGGCCCCTTTCCCGGAACCTCATGCGACAATTTTCCCCCGCCACATGTCCCTTTTTGTGACAAATAAACACCCAAAATTTTCCCTTTTCCCCTTCCTTTTCTGCCCCACCCTGGGTTTTCAGACTTTGCAGAAAACTCCCCGTCCCCTTGAAATTTTTCTCCCCCGTGGGCCCAGCACCTGTTTCCCCCCACCTTTGTGCCCCAAACGTGGGCCCCTCTAAACACCTTTTGCGAACTTCAACAACTCCCTGCGTCTCTGGGTGTCCCCTCTTTCAAAAAGTATGGTTAACTCAGGGCCGCAACCTGACAAAAAACTTTTCCCTTTATAAAATAGCTCTTTCAGTTCCGCAAAATCCTTCCCCGTCCCCCTCAACCAAAATTTTTTGTTCAATAGGGGTGTTCTTTTCTTCCGCCCTTATAAACTCTTTTTTTTTTTTTGGGAAAAAGAAATTTTTTTACTACGACAGCAAAATGGTGGTTTTTCCGGGCACGATGACGTAAAAAGCACAAACCCCATAATGATAATATAAACTTTTGGGGGAACGTAAAATTTGTTTTTTAAAAAAAGACCCCGGGGCCTGACCCAACTATGAGACGAAATTTTTAGGAAAACTGTGCGAAAGAGAAATCCCGGGGGGTGAAATGCCAAAACCCCCGTAAAAAACTATCTTGGAAGCAATGCCCGCCTAGTATTTAACTATCTTGGAACATCAGTAAACAACCCCCCTTTTCCAAGGGTTTCAATACTTTTTAATCCCACCCAGCTTTCCCCTCTGAAAGTTTTAAAAATTATAATAAATGGGCCCCGAATATCCGGCAGGCTCCCAAAAAATTGGGCAACCTCGGTGTAATGTCAGTGGAGGAAGGATAGCGCACAGCCCAAACACACTCACAGCTTGCTTACAATCTCATTCATATATCATGCATTCGTCACATCAAACCACTAGTAAAGTCTATAACTTTACTATACATGATCATAGAAAGAACATCAATGCATATAGAATCAAATGAAATAAAACATTCTCTCTTTCCTGAACTTCACAAAATCATTTATCTAAAACATCATTAACTAACCCGGGTATAAATAGATTTCACTTTACCTGGCCAGGTGATCTTAACTATTCACGAATCACTGTCTTTTCTTTTCTTTTCTTTTCTTTTCACTGTCACTTTCACAACACGACACAACCGCCGGCACTGGTGTTGGTCTGATGGCGCCTGGTCAGGTGAGACTGTTGGCGTTTGTCTGTGGTTCTGCTTGGCGAAGTGACGCTGCCAGGTATGAGGTCGAACCCCCGGTTAGGGTTTGAACAGTGACTATCAACATCGATCTGTTCTCCTTTCTTTCTTCCTGCATTAACGCATTGCACTCTCTCTCTCTCTCTCTCTTCTAGTCTGCTCTTATCAAATGGACATGGTTGCTTTTCTTTTTTTTTTTTTTTTCTTTCTTTTCTTCTTCATAAATTAGCAACTCTTCTCTCTCTCTCCACATCTCTCCTCAGTCCTTCCTCTGCAGACTATCTCATGCTAATCTCTCAACTTGGTTCTCTTCTCTCCTCATCTCTCTCTCTTTTCTGCCCTTCTCTCCTGCAGAGCTCCACTCAGAACCTCTCTCTCCCCTCTCTCTCTATTCGTTCTTCCCCTCGTTCTCTCTTCATCTCCCTGCCTTCCTGTAGGCGAGAGCCTACTTCCCCGGACTTCTCCCTCTCTCTCCTCTGTCCGTTGTTTTCCTCCCTCCCCTCTCTCTCACTCACGTATTCCTTTATGCTCTAACCCCGTGTCCCAGGGCCAGTACCATTGGTCAGTATTTTTACCCCTGACAACCGAAGTTATCTCCCTCTAATTCCATTGGACATTCAAATCATGCCAGTCATGCCTAACACGCCTTACTCTCTGTGGTGGTCAATTGGTCATTTAATTGATTAGCCAGATTTCACCCCCCACCACACACTACCTTCCCCCCTTTCCTATTTAACTGGTGCCGTGTGGCTTAAGTGGTGGACACTGGTCAATCTAAATTGGCCAGCTGAGTCTGGGTGGGCGCCACGACTCGTCTCGATAGACATCGAGGCGTCGGTCAAAGCTGATTAGTCCGTCTAGCCGGACAGACCGTCTCTGTGGAGGATGAGGATTAGCCTCCCCCTCTGCTTAATGCCTGGGTCCGAACCATGGGCCGTCCGCCTGACGCCCAGAATATTTGCGTTAGGGCTTAGTCCAACTGGGCTGGTGGCGATTGACCACGAATTTGGTTGAGTTGAATTTGACCGTGACAACTTACAACAAAAAGGCCCCAGTGGCATTTTCTCATTTT
>JAFLJL010002524.1:15000-24224 GCA_018398815.1 Conus ventricosus | reverse complement strand
TTTTTTAAAGGAACTTTAGCCCCGGGTACACCGGGTTAGTTGGGGGGGGGGAAGTTCCGAAAAACCCCTTTTGCCCCTTTTGGTTGGTTGAGTGTGGGGGCTAAAACCCCTTTTAAAAATAAGGGGCTATTTAAACATTTGGGGGGGGGTTTAACAAATTTTTTTATTTCCTTTTTCTAAAAAAAATTTTTTTTAATACTTTTTTTAAAAATTTTTACACTGGGGAAATAATGGTTTAAAAAATTTTTCTTTACAGTCAATTACCAAATAAACTTCTAACTTTTCAAATCCATCACCCCACCCCCAAAAAACCTTTCAACCCCAATAATTTTCCAAAACCCCCAAAACCAACCATCAACCTCCTAATATTTTTTAACAACAACCATTCAATACACCTAAATTTTAAATTCCCTTTAAAAAATCATTAACCACCTTTCAAAAAACCCTTTTAAAAAAATCTAAACCCCCCCACAACAACCCCCTCTCACAAAAACCCCAAAACCCTTTCACAAAATTTCCCCCCACCCAACAAAACAACATACCCTTTTCCCAATAAAAACCTAAAAAACCCTTTTCAAAACCCCCCAAACCTTACAAAACCCAACCAAAAACAACAAATTTTAAACCCCCAAAAACAAACCCCCAAACCCAACCACCTTATACAAACTTCCCCCTATAACATCACCCCCCATATCAATCAAAAAATTAAACCCCCAAAAACACACTCCCCCAAAAACCCCCCCCAAAAAATTTAAAAACACAAACACACTACCCCCAAAAACCCCAAAAACCCCAAAACCCCCACACACACCAACCCACTTTCCCCAAATTTTCCCCCTCTCACACCTACCACAAAAAAACCAAACCCAAATTTTTAAAAACAATTTAAAAAAAAATACAAAAAAAAAAATAAAAATTTTTCTTTTAAAAAACCCCAAAAACAAATTACTTAAAAAAACATAAAAAATTTTTTTTAAAAAAACTTTTTTTTTTTGGGCAAAAACGGGTAAAAAAAAATTTTTAATTTTAACCCCCCCAAACCCCCCCTTTTTACCCTCAAAAATTTTTAAACCATTAATTTTCCTTTTTTTTTTTTTTTAAAAACCCCCAAAAATAAACAAATTACAAAAAAATTGAAAAAAATGAAATGACTAAGTTCGTAACGAACATCCCCTTTTCTCTCTAAACTTTTTTTTTGTGGGGGGAAAATAAAAACGAAAAAGAAGGAGGAGGGGAAAAAAAGGGGGGGAAAAAAAGGGAGAAGAAAGAAAAAGAAGAGGGGGGGGGAGAGAGAGAGAGGAGAAAAAGGGGGGGGGAAAAGAGAGGGAGAGAGAGGGGACAGCCGACCAGGGGGCAGTCTAAAATGAAATGAGGGGGGGGGGGGGGGGGGGGGGGGGGGGGGGAAATTTGTGAGGAGGGGGATGAATAAATACCCGGGGCTGGAAACAGATGAATGTTTCTCTCACGCCCCCACCCACAGCCCCAAACACACAACTACATCCAAAAGGGAAAAAGGTAGGCCCAGTTAGTTTTTTGTTCACTTTCCTTTTCAAAAAAGGGGTCAATATCCTGTTTGTTTTTTACTTTAATGTTTTTCCGTTCTTCATTTTGTCAATTTTTTCCGTTTTTTGACCCCCACCTGGTTGCGGAATGTCACTTGCTTTCTTTGTTGTTTATAATTCGCTTTTTCGGGCCTCTCCCCCAGGATTCCCGTTTTTTTAATTTTTTGGCGGGGGGTCGACTTCTCCCCTCTTTTTTCACGAAAAGAAATGAAGGTGGGGGGCGTGGTCTATCCCCCGTGGGCCCCCTCCCCCCACCGGGGGGCTATCTCCCCATCAGTGTTGCCGGAACTCCTAGCTTTTGGGTAAAACATCGACACATTTCTTGATGCAAACTGGAAAAGCTCGTCCCCCCGTGGCTCTTGGCCCTACCCCGCACTTCCACACGACCTTTGGGTCGTTGTCGTTCACTTCACACCCTAGGGGGTGGGCTCCTTGGAAATTGGGAAGTTTGGTCCCCCAGTTTCCGAAATTTCTCCCCCCCTTGTAAATTTAGACCCGTCGTCTTTTTCTTTGGAGGTCCCCTAAAGGGGCCTCCAAACTTTCTTTTCCGGGAGTCATAGGTCCTCACCCTCCATTCGTCTCTCAACGTTCCAAAACCTCCTTGTGGGTTTTTTTTTAAAGGGGGGCCTTTTTTTTAAACAAAAATTTTTGCACGCCCCCTTCTCCACACTGTCTCTTTTTGTTGGTTTTTCTTGCGTTTTGTGCTTGGGTCTGGGTGGTGAATACATCATTTCCCGGCGATGAGGATGGTTTCGTTTTTCCCCCTTTGGGGGAAAAATATTAGAAAAATAGACGTTTTTTGTGGGTTCCTAACATTTGGATTTTGAAGTCGAAACATTTCGTCCTCAGAAATCAGTTTTTCATATTCAGAACCAGTTGGGGATAAATAAAAAAAAATAAAAAGCAAAAAAATGGTAGGCCCCGTCACTTCCAAAAGTCCTCGCGGTCACTCCCTTGTGACACAAAATCTTTTACAATTTTTGCACTTTATTCCGCTGGGTTTTAATAAAAATTGCGTCTTCTTTAGAAAACCCCGGGTTTTTTTTTTTTCATTGTGCAAAAAAAAAAAGACACATTTAACCCCATAGATGTAAGATCCCCCGGGGATGAAAATGTAAAGGTGGAGAGAACAGCGTGATTGGGAGCGCCGTGGACGTCCCACTCGGTGGGTGGGGGGGGTAAGTCCCCAAAGAACTTATTTTGATTCGCTGTGTAAACAAAAAACCCCAAAACAGTATTTAAAATTTTAAAATTGGCGCAAAGGGGGGGGGTGGGAGTAGGGTGGAAAAAAAAAAAATAAGCAAGAGAGAATTAAAATGTTGTTTGGAAACCCCCCTCCCCGTTTGGGGTTAAGAGAACAGCATTTTTTTAAATTTTCTGACAAATAAGATTTAAAACGAAAAAAAAAAATAATTTAACATTTTCTTTTAATACCAAAAAAATAACGATTATTACAAAAAAAATGTATAGTGTTATCCGTTTTCAATATAATTTTTAAAATTTTTCGATTTTTTTTGTTATCCAAATTTTTCAAACTAGTTTTATATATTATATTTTTATAAGTTTCAAAAATTTTCATAAAGACAGAGGGAACGAGGCAGGGTGGGGACTTAGAGAGTTATTAGGCGACATCCAATATTAATTTTTCTTTATATGGGTTTTTCAATTGACACAGAAAGGGTGTTTGTTTTAAAAAGAACACGGCACACAGTCATTATTGTCAATACAACAACCAAAAAAATGCCCCATATTTTACCCCAGTCGGTGTCACTCGGGGGGGGTTTTTTTCCCCGGGAACTGAGGCTGATTGGGAAGAGAAGCGAATTTTTTTTTGCCCGGAGTAGTTAGGAATATTGTCAAAGCGGTTTTGAATATTTTTTGTGAACCCCATTTACTTTTTGGGTTTTACCCGTGAATTATTTTTGTTTAATTTAAAAAAGGGATTGACACTGTTTTATTTGTTTTGGGGACAGGGAGTAGTTTCAAAAATGTGGTTGGAAAAAGAATGTTTAAAATTTTTTTTGGGCCTGTGTGTGTGGTGTGTGTGTGTGTGTGGTGTGGGGGTTTGTGTGTTTGTGTGGTGTGTGGTGTGGTGTGTGGGCGCGGCGGGTGCAATTGTGTTTGAAATTATGTTGTTATTTTTGTTGTTGTCGGCGTATTGTTGTTTTTTTGGGGGGGTTTTTTTTTTTTTTTTTAAAAATTTTTTAAAAAAGGTGCGCGCACAACCGCAGAAACCCCCCAACGCATGAAACCCCCTCACATTTTTCGGGCGGCTGACCTGACCCCGATTTTAGTTCTTTTCACAAAACCCAAAAATACAGAGCCCCGTATTGGTGCATTGTTACTTTTTTTTGTGGTGTTGGGCTTATGACTTAAAAAGGGCAATCCCCGGAAAAAGGACATGCACTTAAAAACCAACGTCCCCCCAACTAGCGTTCTCAGTTTCGGGGGCTTTTAATGCGACGGCGGGTTTTGTTCACAGAGGAAAATTTCTTGTAGAGAACTGTGTTTTATTACAACTGTAGGGGGGGAGTATCTAAACAAAAGAAAATAGGCAGGGTTCTTTACTCAAAGCCAAAGAGTATGTTTTTTTGGAAGGTGAGGAAAAAAATTTTTTAATTAAGTTACCCCAAGTTTTAAATAAAGTTTTTAATTAAGTTTTAACAAGTTTTACTCAAGTCACCTAAAGTTCTTACTCAAGTCCCCCAAGTTCTTAATCAAGTTTTACTAAAGTCCCCTAAGTTTTAATAAGTCCCCCCAAGTAATTTAAGTTTTATCAAGACCTAAGTTCTTAATTAAGCACCCTCAAGTAAAACCCAAGTTTTTATTAATTTAATTAAAATTTTTTTATTAATTTTTAAATATATTGCATTTTGAAATGGATCAAAAGATTTTTTGTTGTTGGGGTTTGGCTTTTTTTTTGTTTGGTTCTGTTTTTAAAGTGGTTGTTTTTTTTGACGCTTTCGTTTTCCCCCAGCGGGGTTTATATATTTTATAACAGAAATAACCCCCCAGCGAAATGGGCCAAGCGCAATGTTTTAGGTTCAATATTCCCCATGAAACTTTGGCGTTATGGGTTTATCAACTTGTTCCCTGTTCTGCTTTTTTATGGCATTGATAAACTGGTTCTGGGTGGCGGTGTTTTTTTTTATATGAGTTAATTCTGTGATTGAAAATTTAAATTTTTTTTGTTTTTTCCATTTGCAATCTTTTTTGCTGCAAACGCCAGGAGGGAGGTTTTTAGGGTCACTTTCCATGATTAGTTTTTTGATTTGCTGATTTTCGCGGTTTTTTTTAAGGGAAAAAAAAATCTATAGATTAAAAGAAATTTAAACCCCCGCGATCATGGGGACAATATATTCCCAAATCGTAAAAGATACCCCCTAGAGACCTAATGTTGTTTAAAAGGTCCTGTGTTAAACAAAATAAAATTTGTTCAAATCAAGGGCGCAAATCTATAACTGTTTGTGTAAAAACTAAGAACCGTTTGTCAAAATTTTTACCATTCTTGAGCCATTGCGCTTAACTGTTTGAATTTAAAAGTTTGGGGCCCAATTTGTTGAATCTGTTAACTGAATTATTTCCCGAGGTATGTTTTGTTTTTCACTGTGCCAAAGAACGCCTTTTTTTTTGGAAAAATGCTTGGTCATCAACTTGCTTTCATAAGTTGGAAGGTTTTAGGCACCTGAGCTGTAGTAATCTCGCTGTTATGTTTTTTATTAATTATAATTTTTTTATTTTTTTTAAATGAGCACCGAAAAAAACTGTTAAAACCTTGTATCCTTTTTTGTTATTGGGGGCCAGTGTAGGATACACAATGCTTGGGAAAAGCCGTTAAAAATAAAAATGGGAGTCTTGGGAAACTAGACTTTGGGAAAATCAGCAAAACGATTGCTTTATTCGCTTATTTTTCTACGAAAGTTTTTTGTTAAAACAAAGGGTAATTCCAGACGTATCAATATGTAAAAAAAAAAAAAAAATACATTATAAAAAAAGGCTTCAGTAAGAGATTGGGATTTCTGTGGTTTAATGCGCTTGTTTACGGAAGTAATTACGCGTTTAGTAAACTGCGGGATGACGGCAGAAAAAACATAACAAAAGAGGGCAACTGCCGCAGGCAGTCACTATGAAAAGCAGAGAATTTAGCAGTTAGTTTTATTACGATACACGAAAAACAGGGGAATGCAGTTCACATTTAAAAAAGTTTTCAAGCGTTAAAGAAATTACTTTTAACGGCGGCCAATCGAGACATGCCCCCCCCAAAAATTAGCGACTTTTTTCTCCATCAGAAAAAAAAAGATGCAAAAAATCGTGTTTTCGCTTTTGTAACCGTTTGTTTTTGTTGGCATAATATTGGTGAATAAAAATGAACAAATCATTATTCGCCAAAAAGGTATTGGAAGGGGAAAAAGCAATCAAAAAACTAAGCCAAAAGTGGGTCGCGAAAAAAAGGAAGGAAAGGTTATCTAAAAAGGTTTGGCAAATTTTTTTACGGCTGGCAATTCAAAGACCCCCTTTTTGAAACAAAGCCCCAAAAGAACCCCTAAAAAAGGGTCTTCATATTTACCTGATAGATTTGACGAAAAAAATTTAAGTACGGCTTACAGTCATTGACGTGTTAAGTAAAAGATGCGGAACCATTAAAAAAGAGTGTTCTGTGTTTCTGTTGCTATAAATAATTTACCAACGGGGCCCTTTTAATTATTCGCGATTCAAGTCGTGAGGAAAAGAATTTTTAAACCCCAGTGAATAAATTTTTGTTAAAACAAGAGTTACCAAAAAAGAGGCATTTGGGGGTTTTTAGATACGGTTTTTGGGTTGAAAACTTTAACAAACATTTATCTGAAAGGTTTTTCTCCTACCGTATCATAGAGGCTGATCGACAATTCTCGCAAACAGAATGGGTTAGAAGACTGCCCTCAGTTCTACGTGCAATGAATAATGAAAAATTTTTAAATTAACAGGTTGTGGACGTCAACGTAAATTATGACGTAAAACTTAAAATGACATATTTAAATACATGACGAAAATAATAATATTAGACAAGAAAGGGAGCAAGAATAACGGCTGAGGATTTGGTGTCCAGCCTAATTTATTTGTTTAATCATCGTTTTTCTCCATGTGTTACTATGTGGAGAGGCTGACTTTAGTCAGTAATAGATCGAAGTTAATTGTGTATGTGGGATATTTTTGATGACGGTACCAGCGGAATATGTAGAGGAAATGTATTTGTTATAAAATTGTTGTGAATGCTGTGTCCCCGAGAGTGACTTAAAACTCCTGTAAGAATATTTAATATGTGCTCCAATTGTACCACCGCATGTGTGTCGGTGGGCTATATTTATTGATGTGAACACTGTAGTATAAATCACGGAGAAGTTAATATTTGTTTTAGTCAACGGTGCGTCGAACCGAAGTTTATGTGTTCTATGGGACTTTGGTAAAATTGTGTTTCCCGGGATTCAATATGGTTTACTGTGCTTTATGAATCTGCGGTTCTTCTCTGTGGATTGCTGTGCTTTATGAATCTGCGGTTTCTTCTCCTGTGGATTGCTGTGTTTTGTGAATCTGCGGTTCTTCTGCTAGGGTTACTGTGCCTTGTGAATTTGCGGTTCTTTTTGATAGTTCGACGTAATATATTGTGCTTGCTGTGTTGAGACCCTGTTTCTTCTTCATCGCTTGTGTTTTGTGAACGGCTGTGTTTTACCGTGTGGGGACCTTGGTTATCCGTCTTCGTCTTATTTTAATGCTGAAAGATGTGGCGTGGGTACTGTGGAACTGAATGCGTTGATTTGTATTGTGAGATACTGTGGACGGCGCCGGCGAGATATGTTGAATTATATTAAGATACGTAGTATGATACGCTTGATATATGATGATTGAAGTGTCTTATGTATTGATGTCTTAATTGACGTGCATTGATCTGTATTCTATGTAATGGCATGTATTGATTTGGTAACGGATTCTATTGATGGTTCAGCGCTAATTATAAAGAAAAGAAATAAAACTGTGTGCTGCCTGGCATCCATGTACGTATGGTGTGGGTGTGTGTAGGTAATAATTTTTAAACACCTCCAAACTTTTGAGAGCGAGGGGTCAGACAACAAAATACACACCGCACACCATCCGTAACATCTGGGGACCCGACAAACAACAGTACATTTTATTATATTGTTATTACTCTCATGTCATTTTCTTGATTTATATTTGTTGCTGAAAATTTAGCATTGATTACCCATTTTGTTTTCTTTCTCCCCATATCCCTAAAATCCTGTTTTTATTGTTTATCTCTATCTTTGTGTTGGTTGGGTTTGGGTAATACTTAGTCTTTTTAAAGTGATTGCCCTTAATGTTGTTTAAAAAAAAAAAAAAAAAAAAAAAAAAAAAATCCCCTTTGGAATTTAAAAATATTTTTGTGGAAGGGGTTTCAAATTTTTTTTGCTTGTGATAGCAATTGTTTATTATTTGATCCATGTGTGTGTGTGTTGGGTTTGACAGGACATTATTTCATATTTTCATGATGGCACAGAAGGCTAAGGAAGAAAGTCCTGTTGTACCTCTGTGGACGAGGACAAAGTTTTCGCTAAATATTTACAACGAGGTAAGGTATGTGGTCTGGAGGGAGAAGATCTGTTGGCCTATGTTGACAAATGTATTGCCCAGGACATGGAAAGAGAGGAAAGAATGCGATTGAAAGAATTTCAGTTGAGAGTACAGGAAAAAGAGAAACTAAAAGAGAGCAGATTTCAAGAGGAAACTAAAAGAGGCAGATACAGATACAAGAGGAAACTAAAAGGGAGCCGATACAAGAGGAAACTAAAAGAGAGTAGATACAGATTTCAAGAGCAGGAGGAAACAAAAAGAATGCAAGAGGTTTGAGGAAACTAAAGAATACAGTTACAAATAACCTCTCAGCAGAGTGCGGTCTCAGGACAGGACAGTGAGAGTCAGGGTTCGGGTTTTCACAGGTTTAACGCCCCGCGCCCAACGTTTCTAAGTTGCCCCTTTTAATGAAAGAAATGATTTATATAGACAGTTACTTGTTTCGTTTTTGAAACCCATGCTCGTTCCTTGGGATGGTCTGGAGTTTTTTGGGAACATACCTGTCTGCATTGCTTGAGGGTTCCGCTTTAACTCTCTATCACAGTCTTGCTGAAAATAATGTTGTGTTTACGAGCTTTTGAAAGAGAGCTTGCTGAAAAAATTTCAATGTACTCCAGATGGTTTTCGTAAGCGTTTCCGTGAGGCTAAACCAAACTAAGGAAACCCTTTTGAGACCTTTGCAGTTGAACTTTGGCGTTTGTTTGAACCCTTGGGTCTTTTGTCAAACACGGCGCCGCAGGTACACTCAGAGCAACTGCATTAAGTTCGCTCAGCGCTTTGCCTTTTGACCCCCGTAGGCAGTAACCCGTCAGCCACCCACTTTCCCGACGGCTCAGCGAAAACGCTTTTACTGCTGTGTGTGTGGAGTGTGGACGCTTCGAGACTGTGCAACATCATTAAGTTATATTTAACTGGCAGTTGTTTTTTGACTATAATTTTGTGTGTCAGCAAAAGCTCGTGAGTACTGAGATGTGACAAAAACTGGCTTTCGCCAGCTCTGTGAGTACCATATTTAAGCATGTGTTTAAAACTTCTGAAGAACTTTGCGATCGGTCGACT
>JAFLJL010002524.1:0-12500 GCA_018398815.1 Conus ventricosus | reverse complement strand
CTTTTCTTCACTCTCTCTCTCTCTCTTCTCTTCTCTTCTCTCTTAGTATTTGCTGGCGGGTTGTACAATGTGCATGTTTCTTTTTTCTATTGATTTTATAATGGTAAATTTGCGTGCAGTGTCTTGTGTAGTTGTTTACTAAACCATACCTTTCACTTCTATTCGTTCTCTTTCTCTATTCTCTCTTCTCTCTCTCTCTCTTCTCTCTTTTCTTTCACAGACACAAAGCACAACAACTCACACACACACAACCAACACACACACAACACACACACTCAAACTCACTACACACACAACACACAACAAACACACTCGATTTGGGTTGCAAGCAGTTTTCGTAAAGCGATGTCTTGTTTTTGTTTTATGTTTTTTTCAATTAGTCAGGCTGTTAAAAGTTATACCTAAACCACATCTGTAATGTTAATAATCATTATGAGGGTATTGACGGTAGTTTCTGCTTTTATGTACATATTGTGATGTGCGCGCGATGTGTGCCATGCGTAGTGGCATGAGTTGTGTTGTGTGTGTGTGGGTGTTGGCTGTTGGATGTGTGCGAGCGGCGTGCTGCTCCGCGTACGTGTCGTGCGTTGTGTATGTGTTAGTATTCGTGTATGGTGTAAAGAATAACCTTCGCAGAAAATCGCTCACAGTGTTGTTGTGGACACAGACAATCCGCTGTTCTCGGTGAAATCGCCTCCCTGTGTGCATCGTTGTTGTAATACATTGGTCAGATTTTGCGCGATCAGGAACCAACAGCAGTGGAGTTCGGTATTCACCACGCTTTCAGTACAGCGCTTGGGGCCTTATCTTCCGACATTAGGGTTAGATACCGACCGCTGGCATAACAGTAACTAGACTCGGCTGTTGGCTTGGCCCGGGGGAGGAACCAATTTGGTTCTTCTGTTTTGCGTCTCACGATTTTGAAGATTTGAATCAAGCGATTAATGCAGCTGTCAGAACATGCCGTGAAAAATTGATAATGTCTTTTGAAGATTGGTGGATCTTATTTTTGCGTGAGCAGTTTTCTGGAGTTTGTGTATCTAAGGGAGTGGCCACCTTTTTTGTGTGAGAGAGATTGTGAACCTTTTAATGTAACTGATCAAGTTGCAGAGTATACAGGAGTTGTTCATCAAATTAAGGTGATTTCTGGAAAGAGATGTAAAAATTTTTGCTTCTGTTGGGTACAACACTCATGGTCAATTTGATAGAAATCCGTATCGGTCAGTATGATAGAAACTCCGTATGGATCAGTTTGACAGAGGAAACAGATACTCACTTTTCAAAACAGTGGACCACTACTCTGCTTCTAGGCTGATCGTGGGAAGTAACTTGGTTGGTTAGCTGTTATTATGGTCATCGAGCTTTGGTTACTCAGCTGGGTCGTGGAATAACTTTGGCGGAGCCGTTATCGGTGGTAGTGGCGCCGTTATACTTGGAGTAAGAGTTTCCACAGAAGGTGCTTCTGATAGTTTACAAGTGTTGTGTGTTTTTGTGTAAAAAGACAGGAATGTAAGTGCTAGGTTGTCATGGGAAGTAGGTAGAAACCTGTAGAATTGAACCTTTCCACCAGACACGTGTCTTTTGTGGTTGGCAAACTTATTTTATCGAGAATAGATGACATAAACAGTCCATTGCTTGTGTGTCTGTTCTTGATACTCTTTTGTTGTTAGGGCTGGTGAGTCCAAGGCAAAATTTCGTTTGGTGTCTGGTTCTGTGGAATGACACTTTGGTTCTGTTCTGCGTGTTACTGGTGATGCTACAATTTGTGGCGTCGCAAGGATTAGTTTCTGACAGTTCAGATGTTAGGAACCAAGTGAAGGTTGTTTCTTTTGGTGGTCGTGTGATGGAGTTTACTGGTACGTTTCGTCAGTTGTCTATTTTGTCGGGCGGCTTGATTGTTGTGTCGTGGATAGTCTGTCGCAGGATCTCTTGTGGGTATGTGCTGGAGTAGTTTTCTTGTGACTGAGAGTTTAGTGATGTATTGGTTGAAACTTTCCTTTAGCCGCCGTCTAGGGGTAGAACTAAGCATGTTGTGGACAACTAAGCTTTGTGTCAGATCCTAATGTTGAACATTTCGTTTGATTTGTTCGAAAAGAAGGATGAGTCATGAAGTCTTGCTTTCTGTTAACGTTTCTGATGGTGTTGCTGTGTTACTTATTGTGTTGTAACTACAGGTCGATCTTTAAAGGTACTTCGTGCCTGGGTGTAGCAGATAGCGCCTTTGGTTGTGTCAGGAAAGTTTCTTGGTACTTCCAGGAGTTGGTTTTCTGTGGATCCTCTCGAAGTCTGTTTTACTGATCGTGAAGTGGTTTGTTACAGTGGTGTTCGTCAGGACTGTGATGACGTTTTACATCCCACTTTTACTGTTCGATGGCGTCTTCTATGCCAGATGAAAATGTTCATTCTGTTACAGTTTGATTGTACTTTGTCTGAAAAAGTACAGGGAGGTTGCGTGTAATCTTTGATGATTTTAGGACATTTTGACCCAAACCAGGTTCTTTCAGGTGATGTACGATTAGCGATCCCTCTTACAACAGATGTCCTGTTAGAAGAATTTACGAAATCCTTACTGCGGAAAGAGTTGTTGAGAGAGAGTTTGGTATATGTTGGATCTTGATATCATTGAGCCACGATTAGTAGTATGCATTCAGTTTGTGTTCGTCGGAAGAAGATTGTACGTGTCGTTTACTCTGGGTGTGCTGAGCTTTCAGGAAGATTCAGGGATATTGTCTTTGCATGTGTGTTGTTACTTAGACTGGTTATTACTTTTGTGTTAGAAGATGATAGTTCTCACCATGTTTGGATATGGGTGCTGTATCGCTGCAGGGGAATGATGATTGTTTTTATCCAGTAGTATTCGTAGTCGAAAGTTGTTGAATATGAGGAGGGGTACATCACTATTGAGCGGAATTTTTTTTTTGGGTTTTTTTTTTTTATCCATTGTCTCTACGTGGGGTTTGGAGAGGATGACGATGTGTTAGTAGACATGTGGTCTCTTACCAGTGTGGTATTGGAGAGGCGACAAGTGTGGTCAGTAGAATCGTATGTGGCATTGCCATCCAGGTTGGGGTTTGCAGCATGCCAACCGCCGTCTCTACAGTGTGGGTATGGAGAGGTTGTCGTGAGGTCAGAACAAGTAGCTGTAAAAGGGCTTCAGAAGTTCTTCGGGACGACAACTTGTGTTCTTTGTTGTGTGAGTGTCCCTGGAAGGACTCCACGAAACTGCTTCCGTGAGCGGTCTTCGTTGTCCGTCGGTGTGAAGTTATTTGTAGGTTTGGGTATTCTGCTGTTTGTTTACTTCTTTTTTCATAAAAACAATTCGGTCATTGTTTTTTTTTGAGGAGGGGGAAGTATTGTGACGTCAACGTAAATTATGACGTCAACTTAAATGATTATTTAAATACATGACGAAAATAATATATTAGACAAGGAACAAGGAGAAGAATAAGGTGAGGATTTGGTGTCCAGCCTAATTTTTTTGTGTAATATGGGTTTTTTCCATAGTGTTACTATGTGGAGAGGTGACTTTCAAGTCAGTAATAGATCGAAGTTTATTGATGTATGTGGGATACTTTTGATGTCGGTACAGCGCGAATATGTAGCAGGAAATGTATTGTTTATAAAATTGTTGTGTATGCTGTGTCGCCGTGAGAGTGACTTAAATCGAAGAATATTTATTATGTGCTCCAATTGTCCACCGCAGTGTTGTCGGTGGGATATATTTATTGATGTGACACACTGTAGTTTTAAATAAACGGAGAAAGTTAAGATGTTTTAGACAACGGTGCGCGAACCGAAGTTTATTGTGTTTATGGGATTGGTGAATTGATCGTTTCTCCGGGATTCAATGGTTTACTGTGCGTTACGTAAATGAGGGTCTTCTCTGTGGATTGCTGTGCTTTTGAATCTGCGGTTCTTTCTGGTGGATTGCTTGTGCTTTGTGAATTGCGGTTCTTCTGTATGGTTACTGTGCTTGTGAATTTTGGGTTCTTCTTTGATAGTTAGACCGTTAATAATATTGTGCTTGCTGTGTTGAGTCCTGTTTCTTTTCTTCGCTTGTGTATTGTGAACGGCTGTGTTTACGTGTGGGGACCATGGTTATCGTCTTGTTTATTTTAATGTGTAGACTGTGGCGTGGGTATGTGGAATGAATGCGTTCGATTGTATTTGTGAGATTCTGTGGACCGGCGCGGAGAGATATGTGAAATATATTAAGATACATAGTAGATCGCTGATATTGATGATTGAAGTGTTAATGTATTGATGTCTTATTGACGTGATTGATCTGTATTCTATGTAATGGCATGTATTGATTTGGGTAACGAATCATTTGATGGTCAGGCAGCATATTATAAAGAAAGAAATCAAAATCGTGTGTTGCTGGCTATCCTGTACGTTATGGTGTGGGGGGTGTGTAGGTAATAATTTTTACACACATCCAAATTTTGAGAGGAGAGTCAGGACAACAAAATACACACGCACACCATCCGTAACACAGGGTCTAAAAACAGTACAAGCAATCAAAAAACAAACAATAAATGCAGTGAGGAGAGGTTTCTTCCAGCAAACTATTACCATTTGTTTGAAAGTAAGGTACCTTTATTTGGGGAAGCAGAGGGGTCACTCGCTTCAGGCAACGATCCAGTTGGAGTTGTTGACCTATGGAAATAAAAAGAATTGTAAGTGATAGCCTGTGTATTATTTACGGAAATGACACAACAAAACAACAGCCTCAAAGATATTTGTGAAGAAGAACTGCAAATAATCCCGCAGACACAGTCCGCTTTAAATTAGTAAATATAATTTCAGTTAAAATGGCTACCCCTCTAAGAACGGACTGAAATGGAATCAAAAGAGGTAGCAAGAATGATAAATAAGAGATCCTTGGATTAATTCGAGAAACATATGATACGAATTGTGCTATTAAAAAACATGTGAGGGTTCAGAAACAATGCTAACACATAGATCACTACAGCCAAAATCAAATTTTTGGATATCAAATATGGATAAGAATACTTGAAATACTAAAAAAAATTCTAGCAATCAAGAAAACATTGAGAAAAAATGTGTCTGAATTGGAGGATGATATGATTGATTTTTAGATAAAGTTGATGCAAAAATATGATACGATATATACGAGAGAATTATGTTTATGTTGGTTTTCAATGTCGATTGCATATGAAAAACTTGGATTACAAATACTCGTTTGTGTATGTACTATCTAATCGATCTTTGTTAAAAGTTGTGTTGATCTTGTAGATTAGCATGTAGTTTACGTTGTCATGATGAAATGTATGTTTATTGAACAATGTTTTTGTAGTTGTCATGCGATATGTTTGAATGCACAAACACTGCGAGATATTCTTTTGCTTTTTTGTCGTTTATCTTGGCTCGAAATACTGTAATTTTTTACCTTAACAACAAATCTTGATCACCCCTCAGATAATTTATTTATCTTTCTAACACTTTTGTTACAGCTTGTTGCAAAGGCGAATCTTTAGGATATCAGATGTGTGTAAAATCCGCATGCTTTGTACTTTATTCCATGTCTTTATAGTATCTTCAGTGGGTACTTATAACAAAACTATTGTTCTGTGTAAAGTACTTGGGATCAGGATACAGGGCTTAAGTATATTCATAATGAAATTTTCTAAATAAAAAGGTTTGATAATTCTAAAACAGTAACCAATTTAAAAACGCGGTTTGTCCATTTGACTTTTTTTTCTTCATCTTTTATAACAAAAAGCTGGATCATGGAATATTTGAAGTCTGATTAATAGGTTTGAAGTCAGCTTAATTGCTTTCGTTTCTCTTTGGTGTACCAATCTGACATCTTACGCTTGTGGATTCTCCCATTGTCTTTCCGAAAACTGCTGTTGTACACTTAGCCCAAGTCTTTTCTGAGATTGTGATTTAGTTATGAATCAGTGTTATATGATGTTATGGTTTCATGAACTGTCTAATCAAAAGCAATTACACGATGAACAGCTGTCAACTTCAAACCATGCCTTAATAAAATTGTAGAAGTCTGTAATGGCAGACATAATTTTTTTTGCCCGAAGATTAGGCACAAGTTTAGGCGGCTCTGTTTTTGCCATCTTTAGGCTTTCTGCTGCTAACGGATAGTCATTATGCAGGTCATGGAGTTCCTGAGGATATTCTAAGTCAACTTCTAGAATAAGACCTCTTTTACGATTAGTTGTAAGAGTATGCAGTCGTTCTACAAATTCTTGAATGTTGTTAATACCACCAGTGTCCATTTTAAAGTAGCGTAATGGAAGCGATTTGCGCCATTGCCCATCCTTACAATTGTTTGATCTAAATACATGAGATAGTTAGACTTTTACTTGGTCATAATCGTTCACAAGTATTTGTTGTTTGCTTTACAGTAATTGATGCGACGCCATACTAATTCCTCCACGCAAAAACCGTTTTGCAATCATCTGAAATCCATTGTAAATAGACAATAAATTCAATCTGTACTCCAGTAATCTTTAAAGAAAGCGTCCCAGCTCATCCCGGGGCGCAGGATATAATGCGCAGGATCCAGGCGATAAATGTTTCATGCAGGTTTCCTATAATTTTCAAAGACGGTCAGCCAACCAAACATGTATCAGCCATCAAGTTATGCATCATGATAGACTCCCATCGTTTTACACTTAACTTCTGCCTCGCATTTGAGCATTGCTGGTAATCGGAATCACAGATCTCCTTTCCTCTAGACTAGAACAGAACGCAACTTTAGGAGGAAGTGTATCTTCCATCAACCTTTCCACCTGTTCCTGAATTCATAAGGGTAAACACCCTTTCTAACGAGTGTGGGTTCTATAATATTCTTCCGTGATTGGGCAGGACCTTTAAGGACATAGCCAGTGACTCTAATGAACCCATCATGTGCTGCATAGAGTCATAAAAAGACATGTTATTTAAAGTGAAACACATGTACTTTTCTGATGACTGTGCAATGCATGACACCCTAAAGGCGTCGGTTACTGCTTGCATTATAAGGTGAGAGTCGTAACCTCGCAAGTTGTGAAAGAATATAGGCAGCTTCCATGTCTTGGTTCAAACTTTAGTTGAAGATTGCATTTACTGTGTGCTGCTCCTCTGAACTTTCCACTAATGTGATCATGGTCTCTTACTGTCGGATTGGTTCCTCACTGTTAGACATTAGTTCTAAACCACAAATCCAACAATGTGTGGCTGATTTATACTGTTGTTGGTCTTCGGCGTCATTATGATTTCAGATAAGTTTAGATTATTAGAACAGTCATTACGCACTTTCTGCATGCGTTCTAAGAAGTATTCTGCAGCATTGGTCCTCTATACAATTCTGGTTCTGAATGGGCCCATCCGACCTAACAATATGAAGCAAATGAACAAATCTGATGATTACTCATTAAGACTGTTTTTCGAAGTTTTTGTGGGCTGGCCCTTCATAAGGAACAATAGCGATTCGAAGTCTGCGTAAACAACATATGGAATTTTGCATCCGTTTCCAGTTCTTAAAACTAACTTTAGATCCAGGTGGGGGCGTAATTAGTTCTGTATTACAGTCAACTGGGCCGATACATGTTTCTTATGTTCGCTCGCTGCTTTAACGGATGGAATTCTTGTTAAACATTTTCTACAGAATTCTTGTTTATTTTTTTTGAAGTATGCGCCAATAATCTACTCATTGTTCGTATCAATGTGTAATGTGGTAGCCCTGCTGGTGAAAACATCAGTAGTAAGTCAACATGATTTTTGTCTGGTTCGCCAATCGATGGACTGTTTTTGGACACTTTAATGGGCTGTAGATTTGTTTCCTCATCCCATGTGTAGATATTAACAGTTATTGGTTTGTTTTGTTCTTCAAACTGATCAATTTGATCTACGCTAACAGGAAAGGATATTCCATTGAAGTTAAGATCATTGATGTAATCCCAATAGTTAGTCACTCTCTCTGCGTGTTTGCGGACGTGATGCACCTTGCAAGAACACACCACATGAAAACATTTGTTGTCTGTATTTTGTATGTTTAGAACTGCTCTTTTCGCTACCAATGCTGGGGGCAGCGGAATGTAAGCCTTGCCAACAATCGGTGCATACTTAGCCTGTTTTAATCTGATCTCTAGACTTCGCCCTCTGACCAACCAGAGCCTCTCATTTTGGCTTCTTCAGCGGCTCATCAAACTGTGTAAGCAGTTCGTCTGCCCAACCGGGTGTTAAGTCATTAGAGGAAAGAATAGTCTGTGTTTAGTTGAGACCCAGACTTCTAGATTTTCTTCATTTATTGTTATATAGTCGATTAAAACAGCTAACATTACTTTAACTGGCGGGTCTATTGTTAGTTTACTTGGAACTTGAGAAATTGCATGTACAACGCTTGCCCGTACGTTTGCTGGATCAATGACTTCTAAATCAATATCATTCAGCTCTTGACAAACGCTCTTCCTTAGCATTCCTTCAAACAATTCATCTGGGCCTTCATATATCTTAGCCATGCTGTCTTTCTTTTCTAAGCCAACATATTTATTTAAATAAAAAAAATACAACTCCAGTCGTCTTAATCAATCAATATCAACGGTCTTTTTGTGCTTGGACTCATAAACTAAAGTATAAACACCCTTTGGCGTTGTTAATGTGAGCTGTTTAGAACAGAGTTTAATGTTTCGTTTACTTTTTTTAAACATTCCTTTTTTATCTGCTCGGTGTCTGGCTGTTGAGAAAAACTTGTCCTTGCCTTTCTTTGAAGATCAAACTTTTGTCTTTTGTAGTCCCTAAAATCAGCCTGTAAACGACTAAATTCTTCATCCGTGATGTTTGAGTCAGCTAGTGCTTTATTTATTGTCAGTTGAAGGAACTAAGTTTAGCTGTTATTAGTTGAACCATAGCTGTGTGCTTTTGGAGTTTAGTTTTTATTTTTTGCTAGCAGCACCTACAGCTAATGAACACAGGCCAAGAGCTAAAGACAAACCACCTAGAGGTAAAGCTGCGGGTGCACCAACACCTGTTGCTAAGAGACCAACACTCGTTCCTGCTGATAGAGCGCTTATAGTCGATGCTCCAGTATTAACATATGTAACAGCATTAAAGGCAGCAGAATACCTTCGTTTGGTTTTGCTGTATTTTGAAAGGTCCTGCTCTAGTTTTGTTGCATTTGTGTAATGTTGGTTAATCTGAAGGTTTTTATGTTAGGGGTTTCTACTATCCCTTCTTTGGCGACTCTGCGCTGTAGGCACATTTGGATAAACTGAACAGACATGCTTTTTATAAAATAAAAATAATTTAGTATTGTATATCTTTTAATCTGTTATCTTGAATATTCAGCTGCGCATCATATATTAAAAACAAATCACATTAAGTGGTTTATCGGCCTCTTTTTCTTTATCAATTTGAATGTTTATTATGTCTCTAACAGTTCTCCCGCTTCCATGTAACTGATTATCCTCCGTTGACCTTAGGTCAATCCATAAACCGTATTTCGTTGTTAAATAATGATCAAGTCTAACCTGTGAAGATGTAGATCTTTAGACACAAGGTCAACTGTTGGATTTCTACACCTCCCGCCTCCAAACAGTTTTCTTATTTCATCAAAATGCTGATAAGGTTTAAGCCCGCTAGCGTAGATTTGGTTAGGACTACCCTCAATTGTACATTGCACTTTCGTTATTTTGGGGTTAACAAAATTTTCAGTTTGTCTTTTGAATGGTTCTTCATTTTCACACAGCAATAAAATACCTTTAAGCGATCTTGCTGCGGCACTAAAACTAAAATTCCATATAGTGTCTGCCCTGCTTTTAGGATATTTAGAATGAAATCACTCTTTCGTAATATATTGCTAATTTTGACTGATATTGTTGCTCGATCAGCCTTGCTAAGTTAGGGTTGCTAACGATGTCAAACTCTAACGAGATGTCAGAAATGCTGTACTTTGCTTCGGTGTCTGTAGATATAATAACATATTTGTAGTCATTAAAAGTTAGTTCATATGACAATCTGTCTTTTAATGCTCCTTGAAAGTATGGGGCATGCGCTTTTAACAACTCAAAATCTAGGGGTATGAAAAAGCGATTTCCATACGCATAACTTACGGCTACAAACCTTTTGCCGTCTTTAGCATCTTCAGCGCCTATTCTATGTTTTAGTGCTTCTTCATTTTCGATTCCTTGAAACGCAAGATCAGCCCTTTCATTCCCGGTTAGCCATAGATCAGAATAGGTTAAAAATATGTCTGCATTGTGTAAAGAAAATATTTCTTGCCCCTCAAGTTTTATAGAAATTTTCTTAACGATTGCCCGCCCCAGATTCTGTACAACTGTCCTGTTTGGGTCTGTTGTTGAAGCGAGTTCTATTTTGAAAGTAAGACGCGCAGAGCCTGGCACAATCACTTCATCCGCTCCTAGGTCTGGAAATTTGAACAGTAAGAATCTGATCGGAATCAATAGTAGACGGATTATTTAGAACAGTAATATTCCGCTTAGTTCCTTCACGCCAAGGGCTCTTTCAGTCTTCTATTGGGGTTCAGAATTTCAGCCAGGTGCTTGTGACATTTTTATAAAACAAAATAAAAAAAGTTATGTATTTAAAACTGGCAGGCATTGAAGATGTAGATTATGATGCTTTTGATCCCGGAGGACGGACATGAGTGAAATGACTCCTTTGATACTGCATCGCTCGACGCTCTCATTGCATCGTGAATTACAGAAAGTAAGGTTAAGATTCTTTTGATACTAACCAAAGTTTAGGCCTTGAACTCCGAATTTATCGCCCCTGATGATTTTGTAAAGATGATGATGGGCCATTTGTTTTTAAAGCAATCAAGGAAACGTTTTCAGCTTACAGATAAACGAGACTCATCAAGTTTGTAGCATGAATACAATTAGACATAAGACTATAGGGTGGAAGATCGAAATCGCCCTTGGCATTACAAATCCAAAAATACATGGGACGCAGTTGTAAACTTCAAAACACACTACAAGAACTCCAACAGTAACCAAATACCAAAACATGGAACATTCAAGAATAAGTCAATCAGCAGATGAATAATAAATGCAATAGAAGCAGAAACCAGTTTGTCAGAAGAAACAGTACAAAAACTATCCACGGCTCCCCAATACTCCGCGAGAATCAGAGGCCCTTGATCGTGCTTTGAGAACTGTTAGATGCGAATTAACCAACAGTCTCGCAATATGAGTAAAATAGTTGAGGATATAGAAAGAGAAAAAAACACCTCGTGGGCTGATGACGTCAAACTTAGGGCCTGGTTTAAAAATAAAAGAATATCGCAAAGACTAAATAATTTTGAAGACGGAAACTAGAAGTTTTGTCTACTACCCGAGAACAATTACGAACTCAAGTGACCAGAATAAGAGAAACTTTCCGAAGAATTTTATTGAAGACACGACACTAGCAGAACGAATAAGAACCCTGTTTAGAGAGCAAGGAGTCAATTAGCAAGCTTTATAACGGCCTTTAGGATTTGCAATAAGTACACTGGAGTTGGCTATTACAGGTGGCGGTGGTAAAGTTCATTACCTCCACCACCATCACTCCTGTAAATCCATGGGTAAAAAAAACAAACTTGACCATCTTGCGGTTTATTAAAAAAATTAGCAGGTAAAGCATGGAGCCTGTACCATGGTAATATTAGGAAGTATTGTTAGCTGGCTTTTGTCTCTGCAAGCAAATAGTTGGCTTTTTGGCTGAGCACTTATGGGCATTAGTTGCCTAATAGTTGGGTTACTTTTTTGTAAGATAAAGGACCAAGGTATCCTAGGCAGTTAAACACCAAAAAAGCGCTGTCTTTTCATATTTCGTGGTCATTATTTTTTTTGTGTTTCTTCAAGGTCCTTTGGCTTTGGGCACGGGGATTGGATGCTTAATCTTGGGGGGTCATCTTGTTTTTTTATTGTTTTGTAATATTACTGGGCTCAGAATTTATGTCGTTTTTTCAGACCTTCTGTTTCATTGCTGCCACAAGGATTTCATTGTTGTCGTTTATATTGTTCCCACCTGGAGTCTAAGGTCAGAGTGCATGTATAACTGGCCAACAGCAAAGTTACTTTCGATCGTGCGAATTGTAAAACATTTTGGGACCTTTTTATATTGAAGGCAAATCAACTGTTGAGAAATTATGCGTCCTATAATTTGCTATGTACTGTTTTTGTGCATCAAAGCCAGTAGAAGGATCAGTTATGCTCGATCTTGCCTGTGGCTTGCGAACCTAGCAAACACCAAACGTAAGTACGAATAGAGGTGTTTATTCGTTTATTCCTGTTTAGTTTTGGCCCTTAGAAGTGTCTAAAGATAAATGTTGTCCATGCTGTTTATGCTCTTGCGTATGGACACATAGGAGAAGCCTGTGCCTGCGAGAGAATGAGTGTAAGGAGGATTCCAGTCATGTTATACTTTCTGTGACCACACCAAATAGGGTGCCTAAGCATGATTGCGGTTCAACTTTTGTCTAAAGTCTGTCTTAACATTAAAATGAATTCGTTACAGGATCCTTTCAAAGC
>JAFLJL010002523.1:0-2500 GCA_018398815.1 Conus ventricosus | reverse complement strand
CCTGCCATTCCAGCGAGATCACATTAAACTTATCCCGTGTTTTTTGCTCACCGCGACAATTCATGTTGAGAGGAGTGTGCCTGACCCCAATACCTGACGATGTGCTTGATTTTCGAGAGTTTATTATGACTGAAATCAGCTCAGAATTTTATGGGCTGGTTCCTGTGCATTAACTTGGCTCCAACTTGTCCGTCTGTCTGTCCGTCTGTCCGTCCGTCCGTCCTCTCTCTCTCTCTCTCTCTCTCTCTCTCTCTCTCTCTCTCTCCTCACTCTCTCTCTCTCTCTCTCTCTCTCTCTCTGTCTCTCTCTCTCACTCTCTCTCTCTTCTCTCTCTCTCTGTCTCTCTGTCTCTCTCTCTCTCTCAAATAGCCAGCAGGTCACACGTGCACACACACACACACACACAAGCGCACACACACACACACACACACACACACACACACACACACCGCGCATGCACATACCCGCCCCCCCCCCCCCCACCCCCGCCCCTCACACACACACACACACATACACACACACACATGCACACACGCGCGCGCGCGCGCGCGCACACACACACACACACCACACACACACACACACACACACACACACACACACATACACACACACACACGCCGCGCGCGCGCACACACACACACATGGGCAAAGGCGCGCTCACGCGCCAATATCGTCTGTCTGTTTGATACTATTTGAATGTTTAACTATTGGTAAATTTATTTACTCTTGAAACGCTGATCTGTGCGGGGCACTTGGCTGGATTTACGGATGTCTTTTTGGTATTCCTTTTGCTTTGACAAGCTTGTTTTGTTTACATGTATTTGTGATACTTTACATGTTTTTTTGCACGTTCTGGTTTCAAATGCATACTCTATGTCTCTCTATTTATTTTGTTATGAGGTCAAGATGGTTCTGTAGATATTATGTAATATTTTGGTTCTGTAGGTATTATGCAATATCATGTTACTTTCATCTAAGCATCTGGTTGGTGGCTTTTTCATAGTTTTACAAATTGTACGCATTGAACAACATGTCAGTCAATTGTCAGGGGCTGAATGATAAACAGAAAAGAAGAGATGTATTTCATTACTTAAAATGCAAAAAATATTCAATTTACTTTCTGCAGGATACACAGAGAACAGTAAAAGGCGGATTCTAGCTTTCCACCCTCAACCAGTTTCGGGTGGGAAAGCTAGGAATCCGCCTTTTACTGTTCTCTCCTAGTAAACCCTACAAACAAACATACTGTGTAGGATTGTCTGTTTTCAATACTAATTTACTAAACTTTTTAGATTTTAGTTTTTGCTTAATCCTGCGTTTTTCCTGATCATTTTCAATAACATCATTTTCACGCAGACATTCATCAAATGAGTCTCTGTCTTTAATAATATTGTTCTCTAAAGTCTTTTAAAACTGAGTTATATTTTTGACATAAAATCCACACACTTATTCCAGCATGTCTTGTTTACTGACTGTGTCTCTGTCACTGGTAATATGAGAAAGGTAAATGACGGGGGCTACACCCCTAATTGCTGGTGCTCACAGTAAGAACGTGTAAAGGGAGGGGATAATAGCGCTTGCGTCCCACGCGCACCTCAATCAACTAGGCCAAGTAATCACATAGGGTTGTTTGACCTAGCGGTACCTCGCCATTTCACATTGGAGGCCTGCGCTGTACGGACGTGTTTGAGTGACTGCGTTGTTTAGACGTGTGAGGGAAGTGATTTTACCAGAAATATTTATGTCTCAAGACAGCATTTCTTCAGAATTAGAGAGAGAACTTCTGGAATCGCAAGTTGCTCATTAAAATCTATTAGATTTCTCAACACTGCCGTCAACTTTAATTCTACCTGACATGGATCAAGCTTCTACTTTTCAACAAGCTCAAAATCTTCCACTACCGCCGCCAACACCAACGGAATTGTGGACAGAGGAAGAAAAGAATACTTTACATGAAAATATAAGATACTTTGAAAAAATGATTGAAGTAGCTCATAAAGCAGAGAGAGAAGGTCCGCAAAAACTGCCAAAGAAACCAAAAAGAAAGCTTGAACAATTGTTCAAAGAAAAGAAAGGAGGTAAGAAAATGAGAAAAGATCTTTCAACACCACAAGAATTACACAACTATCTTGTGGCAAATCAGGCTGACATTCAAACAACTATTTCAAGAGAAGCTTTTAGTGATCAGATATTTTCCACAACAGCAGATGAAGTTGAAATTGTAAAAAGACTACAAAAGGGGTGAGAAATTTGAGGAGGCAAGATGCACAGTCCTTGCTAATTTACGTTCAGTTCGGCAACTTCTTGATTTTGTGTAAACAATGGCATGAAAATGAAAGGAAAGAAGGGAGAGTGAAGGAAACATGGGCTGTTTGGTTGAAAACAAAAACCGATTATTCTGATATTCACGCACAAAAATTACGCGCCGTTGCGAGCGTTCTTTTTGGATACCCCGGGTTTTATGTTGTAGGCCTTCCCTTTCGTTTATTTTTGGCAC
>JAFLJL010002522.1:48267-65642 GCA_018398815.1 Conus ventricosus | reverse complement strand
GACGTTTGTTTCTATTGTGCGAGCTCGGCGAGTGTGGTCGAATGTGCTTGCGATGTGAATATTCAGGAGCATTGTTTTTTTGTGTTTCGTTTTTATCACCTTGTTTTTTGTTGTCTGTGATGATGCTGGATTTGTTTTAAATGAATGTCCAGATCCAGAAGTAATATATCACCTTCGCATGTTCCGAATAGAGTACAGGTATATGCCGACTCGACGCCACTTTCGCCCACTCACCCAGTTTTCGGGCGAATGTGACCGTAGAGTCGGCATATTCCTGTTCTCTGACAAGTAAACCAAAAAAATAACGACCTACAAACAAAAATACTTGTACGGTTGTCCGTTTTCAATACTAATATACTAAAGTTTTCATAGAGTAGCGTAGAGGAAAGTTGCCAGGGACTGAATACACATTCCATAGAGTACGCAGGGAAAAAAAACAATGCAGTTGTGGCCTGAAACGCGCCCATATACACGGTGGGTGCAACAGGCTATCCGATTAATTCGCGTTTTTGTTAATTACAGAGGTGGGTGAGAGTGATTCCCCTTAGTTAAGTTGCACTTAAGAACAGACAGACAGGACAGGGAATGACAGAGACATAGAGACCACACACTCTAACACACAACACACACACACACACAACAACACAATCACACACACACACAAACACACTCAAACCTGTTTCGGGCAATCAGTGACCTTGGTTTAGGTATTTATTAAGGTTCTCTACCCATCACCCAGTTTCGGCGAAAGTGACCTAAGATTGGTATTTATTACGTTCTTTGGTTATCAACATTTTTATGTATAATTATGTCACATAAACATTTGTTCCAAACATTTGATCTAGGTAACTTCAGTTAAAGAACGTGTTGTTAACTTGAGTGTGCGTGAGGTTGGGGCTGGGGGGGTGTGACGTGGCGTGGGGTTAGGTTACTACGTCTTAGCGGCTGCTACACGGTTGATTGGGACAGAGTCTTATTACGACTTTGTATACAACAAAAGAATGTGGACTGGCCCACTGCTGGCGAGACCCGAATACCGTCATCTCCCCGCCAGAGTTAAAAACTTATCTGGACTTGTTTTATTTCATTCTCCAATAGTTAGCTGTGGTAAATAGACACGTGATTGCAACAGACGCGTCAAATCGCCCAGCACTGATTTTGTTGTTATCTCAGGATTTTGAATATATTGTCACTGTACTTTTGGAGTGCTTTTGGTGTGAAGATTTGTCTTGGCTTCAGCGAGAATTGTGTTTGATTTTGTTTGTGACTGATTTAATGTCTCAAGAATTTATTAGAGTTACTTGGTAGCACTTCTTCTCAAGAAGTTAGCTCAGGAAGTTAGAGAGCGCATAACGCTGATCATCAAGATCTATTAGATTATTTCACATGAACCATCTAATTTAATTTTACAGATATGGTTAGGCACAAACAGTTCCTCTTCCAACATCGATACCATCT
This sequence comes from Conus ventricosus, assembly GCA_018398815.1. NCBI lineage: Eukaryota > Metazoa > Mollusca > Gastropoda > Neogastropoda > Conidae > Conus > Conus ventricosus. The sequence continues at coordinate 64,184 of JAFLJL010002522.1, read as the reverse complement.
GAATGGTGGACTGAAGAAGAGAAATCTGTTTTAGAAAACCAATCTTTGACATCTATCACAAAAAACATGATTAGAACAATTGAAAAGCGAAAACGGTAGGTCCTCAGAATACTCCCCAAAAAGCCCAAACAATATTCAGTTAACAATTCTAGTTCAAAGAAAATCAGGGCAAACAACCAAAGAATAGAAATGGTGTAACACTCCAGAGGAGCTTCATTAATTTTATTGCAGCAATTGTGGTGATGTTGTACTACGATTTCGAGTGAAGAAATTCTATGAAAGCCTTTTTCATCTATGTAAGTGTAAACGAAGTTGTTGCAGAATGCTAAAGGGGAGGTGAAGTGAGAAATTTGAAGAGACAGTTGTTGCCCAAACAATAATGATCTATATTTCAGTTTGGGTATTTTTTAAACCTGTGTGTAAGGCGTGGCAGATTCTGAAAAAAATAGCTCGGAAGAAGAATGAAAGGTAAAATGGGCAATATGGCTTGAACAGAATAGGTGTTTTTTCATGCGATATGCACGTAAAGTAGTGTTGTTGCAATGGTGCTTTTTGGGTATCCACAGTTTTAGCTCTGTTGGGCTTTCCCTTTACATTCATTGCTAGCAAAATATAAGAAATTGAAAAATGCTGCAGGTCCAGAATTTAGGACCCATTGGTACTAAGAGAATTACCTTCGCTCACAAACTGAGCATTACAAACAATTCTCAGTGAACTTCCTGTTATGTAGTTCTAAAAATAGTATAAAAATTCGGTTTTGTAAATCCGCTTAGATCGAGCTGCTATGAGCCTCTCTGAAATAGGTCGCGCCAATGTCTAAATGCTAAGGAACATTACAGCAATGACCAGGGTACGGCTGAAATTAGTAACTGTCCATGGTTCTATATTTAGTACTAACAAAAACGGTTTTGCAAAAACCGCCGGCTGGGTTGGTAAAGGAATCAGAAAAATCAAAACATTGAGGGCGAGGTGGGGATAGTGTGTGCAACACTATTACTTAGAAAATGCCTCAAGTGTCCTTATGACGGGTTTTGATAGCGATTTACAGCCGTATATAGCTGTGCCATTGTTATTTAGTGCTATAATAGTTGCGTTTTTTATCTGGCCGGCCTTCAACTTCGTTCATCTGATTTCTAATTTAACGCTTTGCCCTGCGACCAAAGGCCGATTTTCAGGTGGCCACAAAGCGGCACTTCGCTCAATTGGACTTGTTTATTGTATCATGCTTTTGACAAGTGCTCTCTGTGGCTGCTTTGAAATTAACAAAAATGAGGATAATAGATGACTCAAACGTCAATTCCCACACCCCATTTCAAAAAAACACTTCCTGTAGCAAGCACCTACATGTTTCACCAATGCAATTCAGACAGTGCTGTTACACTCACCGTACATAACGGAGTTTTCCCTATTTTGTGTTTTTAGGGGTACTTTTCTAATCAATGTTTGTTTGTTCAGATCAAGAATGTGGTGTTTTTATATTTGTGTTAATTTTTGGATACTGTTATGTTTAATAGTAGTCTTCCTCAAAGTTGCCACAAGTTACCTCTCAAGTTATAATCACCACAGTTTTAATAAGTTTTGATCATGGTATCTTACCAAGTTAACCTAAGATCATAACTAAGTAATCCTCTTAGTACAGACATAGTATTATAATGTTCTTATAATTATCAAAAATATACAATCTTTGTTTTTATCTTAAATAGCAGATGTTCTAATATAGCTTCACAAAAGACTCCAAAAAAAGCGTCATTGATGAAGGATGTCTTGCTCAGCGTTCGCATAGATCTTTATGAAGTTCTTGCAATCGAAGCAACCGCATTGATTACAATTATGGTCTATGGAAATGTTCTTTTTATAGTATCCATGACTTCTTTATTTATTGACACATCATTTTATGATACGCCCAATGATCTAGTTTTTATTAAATAATTTTAAAATTAAGTTCTTAAATATTATTCATTATAAATGGAATCAAAATGCTGCTTTGTTATATGGAGGTTTTTGCGAAGCTGGTGTCTTTTTCTGCATTTAGTGGTTCAGATTTTTTTGGTTGCTTTTGTTTCGGTTTGCCATTGTTTATATGTTTTATAACAGTATTAACCTACCCAAACAGCTGCAATGGCGCAAAATTGGGGCAAACAGTTTTAAGTTCCATTATTCCATGAAGACTTTGGGGCCCTGTGTATCTCATGGAGTTTTTATTAGCTGGCATTGAATTAACTTGTTCTGGAGTTGGCGGTGTTATGTTTTCATAAAGCTGTAACATTAATTTTTTTTGTCTGTTCCACTCTGCTAAATTTTTTTCCTGCTTCAAACACGCCCAGGATTTTTTAATGGTCTCCAGACCTGGTTCAGCGTTTTCTGCTGATTTTCTGGCTTAGGATACTTTCTCACCTTGGTTCCAGTGTTTTCTGATTCTCGCTGATTTTCCAGATCGTTCATTTGATGGGAAAATATAAAATTATTGATTTAAATAGTTATTATCCATGATTAATGGCAGATTAAACAATGTTCCAAATCTTAGTATAAATCACACCTAGAGACTCTAACTGGACTTTGTTTAAATGGATCTGGCGTTAAATCATACGTTAAGATCTTGTTCAGAATCAATGGGAAGCAAATCTTCTGACTTGTTTAGTGTACCAAAATAAGAAACCGTTTGCCCACGCTTTTACATTCTCGACCCCAGCTGCGCTTCATACCTGTTATGATACTTTACAATGTCTTGCGGCGACATTGTTGGAAATTGTTCAATGCTTGAATTCAGTTAAGGAGGAAATGTTTTGTTTTTCCACACGCTGCCAACAGAATACAACCTTCCTTTTTGGGGGCAATAACTGCTTGGCCATCAACTTGGTCATCATAAGTTCAGGAACGGTTTAGGCTGTTACATTGTAGCTGTAGGAGATCATCACTGTTAATAGTTTTTTAATAATTATAATTATTTTATTTTATAAAAGGAGCACCGAAAAAACTGTTTATAAACTTGTATTCCATTCTGTGATATTGGAGGAACTAATGTGTTGGTTTTCAATGCTTGGTTAAAACGCCTGTTAAGAATTAAACCAGCAGATTCTTGGCAAACTAGACTTTGAGGATTCAGACCAAAAGATGATTGCTATTTCATTGCTGACTTCGGTTGCACGAATAGATTTTTAGTTAAGCAAGGAATAATTCCAAGACATATTTAAATATGCTAAGGAAAAAAAATACATTTATAAAAATTTGGCTTCACTCGCAATTATGGATAGGCGGCGCGCTGTGTGGTGGAATGCGCTTGCTTTTAGCGGCAGGAATTTTGCATTTGTAAACCTGGGGAATGATGGGAGAGAAAAAGACATTAAAAAGCTATGGAGGAACTAGCTGAATGCACAAGGGACGCCTACTGATATGGCTGAAGAGGACTTGAGACAGTTAGACTTTTATTAATGACACATTGAAAGAACAGGGGCATGCTGCTTACACATTTAAAAATGTTGAACAAAGCAAAAAAACATATTATCTCAGTAACAGGCAAAAACAGGTCGCAGACATTGCACCCACCCAAAATTTAGTGAATTTTATCAACAATATCAGGCAAAACAAAGATGCAAGAAATATCGACGTTTATTGCCTTTGGTTTTGACAGTCGTGTATTTTGACTGTCACATATATTGGCTGAATAAAAAATGAACAAAATCTATTATTCGCCCAAAAGGATTATTGAAGGCGGTTATAACAGCAATACAAAAGCCTAAGCCAAGAGGCGGGAGTCACGTGAAACAAAACAGCGAAGGAATGGTATCTAAAAAAGCAATATGGCATAAACTTTATTTAACTGCCCCTAGACGCATACAGAGTCCCTAAACTTTGTTATTACAACTCCAAATCGGACAACCATCATAATGTATCTTCTATATTTACCCTCTGATAGGATTAAGGACGAAAAGATTTAAGTACCGCACTCACAGTCTTTGACTGGCATTCAAGATACAAAAGATGCGGAGGCCATTAAACGCAAATGAGTGCTTCCTGCTGTTGCTGTTTGCCATACAGCTGATATAACCATGCGAGGCCCCTTTTAACATTATCCTAGCTTGATTCCTAAGTCGATGTTGCTAAAAGAATTTAAAGGGCCATGTGAATCAATTATTGTTAAAAAAACTGAAGTTACTATTAGAAGAGGCAATTACGGGAGTTTCTACAGATCACAGGCATTTATTGATAACTTTAAACAAACAGTTAGACGATAGACTTTCTCCTACCAGTATCACAGAGTGCTGATTGACATTTCTCGCAAACACAGAATGGGTTAGAAGTCTGCCCTCAGTTTTGCGCGCAATGAATAATGAAGGAATTTTAAAGGACTATAACCAGTACAAGCAATCAAAAGAAAAACACATTAATGTTGTGGGAGACTCCACGTACACCCAGCAAACTATTAACGTTTGGTTTGAAAGTAAAGGTACCGTTTTTACAGGGAGAAGCAGATGGGGGACACACGCATCAGGGAAAAAGTTCCAATTTGGAGTGTTACCCATACGAAATTAAAAAGAATTGTAACAAATGAATCCGACCGTGTATTATTTCACGAAGAAGAAATGACAAAACAAAAACAACCAGTCACTCAAAGATCTTTTGTGAAAGCAAGGAACTGCAGATATTCCGCCAGTCACAGTTTCCGCTTTAATTAATTTACGTAACATATTTTGGTTTATTATGGAAGGCCACGAAGGAAGCGCCAGAACGGAAACAAGAATAGTAAAGGAAGAGACCTTGAAATTGATACGGGAATCATTTCAGGCGTGTAATCGCTATTAAGGAAACATTTTAGTGGGATTAATCATTGCATGCTAAATTAATCCAGTCTCCTACAATCAAACCACTAAATTGGGAAAAGTATATCTTGAAATAATAAAAAAATTACGAACTCGTCAAGCTAACTGAGAAATGATTTAAATATGAATTGGATGGAAGCTATGTTTGTTTTATAATAAAAGTTGATATGAAAATTATTATAACCCCCTGTTTATGCGGTTTACAGGTGCCAATTGCATATGAAACTCTGATTAAACAAAACACACGTTTTGTGTTTGTTCTATCTTATGAATTCTGTGTTTTTCAACTGTTGTGTTGATCTCATGTAGATTAGATCGCAGTTTTTCGTTGTCATGATGAATGTCTTATTGACAAAACAATGCTTCGTTGTAGTTGTCTGTGATATGTTTGCACTGCACAAACGCTGCGAGAATTCCCCTTTGACTTTATTAATGTTTTTCTCCTGGCCTCGAAAATTCTGTACTTTTTCGACCTCTTATCAATAATTACTCACTATGATCTCCTATCAGATTTATATTTACAATCCATTCTTCTTTCCTAAAAACCTTATTATTATATTCGGAATGATTGCAAAGGCGAAATCTTTTTAGGGTTTCAGATGGTCGTACCATCTGCATGCCCTTTAGCCACTTCGGTTTCCTTGTCGTTATAGATGTCTCTTTCAGTAGGGATATATTTAACAAAAATATCTGTAATGTGTAAAGCACTCTGGATCGGGATACGAGGCTTAAGTAGTCTTAAAGAAAATCTATACTTCAAAAAAGCTTTGTTAATTATTAATCAGTTAATACACAATTATTTACTGGTATTTGTCCAATTTGTCTTTCTTTTTCTCTTCTTTATTGCCAATTACTGATATGGATTCTTACTTGTTTTTGTCCTGTTATTATAGGTGTGATGTCAGCCTAATGACTTCGTTCTCTTTGGTGTACTTATATGACATCTTGGCGATTGGTGCGGATTATCCATTGTATTTCCGTATACGCTGTTGTTCCATCAGTTGAATTAGTCTTTTTCTGAAAGCATCTGTGGATTTAGTTCTAGATCTGTGTTCTTATGATGTATTGTTTCATTGAACTGTTTTTGCATAAAATGAATAATTTTGCGATTGAACTGCTGTCAACTTTAAACCATGTCCTTAATTAAAATTGTAGATGTCTGTATGTCAGGACTTAATATTTTTTTTGACCGAGGATTGGCACAAGTTTAGGCGCGCCTCTCTTGGATCCATTTTAGAACTTTCTGCTGCTAATGGTTTAGTCATTATGAGGTCTGGAGTTAATGCGGATATTCTAAGTCATCTTCTAGCTCACAATGAAACCTCGCCGTTGATCATGGCGTTAATACATGCCCCAACCACTTTAATGCCTTTGAATATTATTCGGATCGCCGCCTGATGTAATTTTAAGTTAAGTTATGGAAGTGATTGCGGCCATTGCCCATCCTTTCAGATTGTTTGCATCTAAATACATAAGATAGTTAGACCTTTTCCTCGGATCATAGTCGTCCAAGTATTTGTTGTTTGCTTTACAGTTATGATGCGACGCCATTTCTAATTCATCCACGCAACAATCCGTTTTCAATCTTCTCTCTGAAGACAAGGCATTGGTAAATCTGACAATAAATCAATCTGTACTCCAGTAAACTTTTAAGAAAGCATCCCAGCTCTTAACGGGTGCGAAATATAATGGCACAGGATCCAAAACGTATTGTTTCATGCAGGTCTTTCTATAGTTTTCAAAGACGTCCGCCCAACAAACATACATATGAAATTAATAAGGTGTCTTGATAGTCTCCATCGTTTTACAATCTAACTTTTGACAACAGAATTCTTGCGCAAGATGGTATTCGGAAGTCGTGATGTCCTTTCCTCTAAGACTAGAAAAGAACGCGATTCACTTTGGGAAGGGTCTTCATCAAACCTTTCCCAACTGTTCATGTACTACATAAGGGTAAAACACCTTACTAAACAGCGGTTGAGTCTAATATTCTTAAGTTATTGGGCAGGACTTTAAGGAAATAGCTAGTGCCTCTATGAAGACTTAACTGTGCTGCATAGAAGTCTCGTAGAGAAAGACATCGTTTTTTAAAGTGAAAACACATGTACTTTTATGTTGACTGTTATTTGGCAATGGGCCATGACACACTGATAGCATCGTCCACGGCCTTTCATTATATGATGAGTGTCGTACTCGCAAGTTGTGAAAGAATAAGGCAGAGTCCATGTCTTTGGATCAAACTATTAGTTGTTGATTGCTTTTACTGTGCGCGACAACCTTAAATCTTCCCTTTTCGTGATGCATGGTCATCTTACTGTGGGGTTTACCACTATTGGAGCCGTTTGCTATAATCGCAAATACATCAATGCGTGGCTGAGTCATACTGTTGTCGGTCTTCATGGCTCCATTATGATTTCAGATAACATTTCAGTTTTATTAGAACAGGCGGTTACGCCACTCTGCTGCATGCGTTTGCGTTTTATGATGTTCTGCAGCATCTGGTCTATTTATAATTATGGTTCTTGAAAATAAACGCCATCCGTCCTGACTATAATGAGGAAAATGAAACAAATCTGATGATTACTCATTAAGGACTGTTTTTCGTTTGTTTTTGTGGTGCTGGCCATTATTAAGATCAATAAGCGATCGATGTCTGAGTAAAATAAGTATGGACTTGTATTGCAGACGTTTCCTGTCTTAAAACTAACTATTGATCCTGGCGGCGGGCGTAGTTCGTAGTTTAGTTAGTTATGTATTACCAGTTTCAGAACTTTTACAATGTTTTTATGTTCAAGCGCGGCTTGATGGGGTGGTATTCTTGTTAAACATTTTTACAAGAATTCTTGTTTATGTTCTTGCTTTGAAGGTGCAGAATAATCTGTCATTGTGCGTATCTTTGTGTAATGGTGGCAGCCTGTGGGAAAACCTTAGGTAGTAAGTCCTCATGATTTTGGCTGGTTCGCCTATTGTTGGACTTTTCTTAGGACACTTTAATTGGCTACCAAATTTGTTTCATCATCACCATGTGTATACAATTAACAGTTATTGGGTTTGTTTTGTTCTTCAAAATGATTCAATTTGGTCTACACTAACTGGAACGGATATTCATTGAGTAAAGATCTTTGGCGTTATTGCCGGTGAATTAGTTAGTCACTCTATCTGCGTGTTCGCGGGACTTGTTGGCAGACAAGTCTGCTAGTACACACCCATGAAACATTTGTTGTCTGAATTTTTTATGTTTAAAAACTGCCTCTCTTTAAAACCAACTCCCGAGGTAGCAGTGAATGTAAGCATGACTACAATCGGTGCATACTTAGCCTGTTTATTTTCTAATCTCATAAGACTTAGCCTCTGTACAACCAGAGCCTTCTTTTTAGCTTCCTTCAGCTGCAGCCGTCAAACTGTGGTAAGCAGTTAGTTTGCCCAACCCGGTTGTTTTGCTCAATATGAGCAGAAAGAATTGTATGCTGTTTAGTTGGACCCCCTGACTTCTAGATTTTCTTCTTTTATTGTTACATAGTCGATTATAACTTGCAAAAATTACTTTAACTGGCGGGTTCTATTGTTAGTTTGCCTGGAACTTGAGAAATAGCATGTAACTACATTGCTGTACGTTTGTTGGGTCATTGACTTCTAATTCAATATCATTCAGTGCTCTTGTTTATATAGCTATCTCTCGAGATTCCATTCAACATTTTCGTCTTGTCCATATGATATCTTAGCATGATGTCTTTCTTTTTCTAACCAAATTATTTATTTAAAATTAAAAAAAAAAAAAACTTAATCAGAACCCCCAAAATATCGCAACGGTCTTTTTGCGCTTGGACTCATAAACTAAAGTTTAAAACCATGGTGGTGTTGTTATGTGTGCTGTTTAGAAAGTGTTTAATGTTTCGTTTACTTTTTTTAAGATTTCCTTGTGTTATCTGATCGGCGTCTGGCTTGTTGAGAAAAAATTGCCATCGGCCTTTCTTGAAGATCATAACTTTTGTCTTTTGTAGTTCATCATTATCGGCCAGGTAAACGATTAAATTCTTCTTACGTGATGGTTGGAGTCAATCTAGCGCCTTATTATTGTCAGTTTGAACGTGCTTTGTTTAGCTGTTATTAGTTTGAACATTGCCTGTGTGATTTTGGGTGTTTAGTTTTTATTTTTTTGCTGGCAGCTAGCTCTTCAGCTATATGAACCCATTAGTAAGAGTGATGAAGACAAAACCTCCTATGAGGTTAATGCTGCACGGATGCACTACGCCTGTTGCTAACGAGACAAAACACTGTTGCTGCTGATGACTAGGGCACTTATTGTCGTTGCAATCAGTTTTGACAATGATAATAGCAATTAAAGGCAGCATGATTTACCTTCGTTTGGTTTTGCTGTATTTTGAACAGGTCATGCTCTAGTTTTTTGTTTGCATTTGCGTAATGTTGTTTTTCTGAAAGCTTTTAATTCAGGGGTTTCTAGAAAAGCAGAATTGCCTGCTATCTCTTTCTTTGGCGGCGCTGTAGGAACATTTGGATAATGTTTAACAGGGGGACATGCTTTTTATAAATAAAAATAATTTAGATATTGTATATCTTTATATCTGTTATTTCAAATTCAGCGGCGCTTTAATATATTAAAAACAATGTACATTAAGCGGTTTTTCGGCTTCTTCTTCCTTTTTCTAATTTTGTATGTTTATTTCGTCGCTCACATTCTCCGCTTACATGCAACTGGGCGGATTATACCTCCGTTGGACTTAGGTCAATCAATAAACCGTATTTTGTTGTATTAATTATCACAAAGTTTACACTGATGAAGTGATGATCATTTAGCCCAAAGCTCAACTGTTGCGATTTCTACACCTCCCCCACCTCCTATCTGTTTTAGTATTTCATCTAATGGCTGATTATGTGTTTAAGCCCAGCATAGCGTTGTCTTTGGTCTAGGACTACCTCTATCGGAACATTGTACTTTCGTTTAATTTATTTTTGATTAAAAAAACTTTTCATCATTCCTAATTTGACCAAGACAGTTCACTTTAATCTTCGAACAGCAATATAAAATAACTTTAAGCGATCTTGCGAGACGATTATAACTAATTGCCTTATCAGTGTCTGCCCATGCTTATGGGATATGTTGTATTGTTGAATCACTCTTCGTAAAATATTGTCTTAATCTTGATGTTATTGGCGCTCAATCAGCCTTGCTAATTAGAGGTGCTAAAAAACAACGGTTCAATCTCTAACGAGATGTCAGAAAATGCTGTTCTTTGCTTCGGTGTCATGATGATTTGATAACCCGTTTGTATTCATTAAAGTTAGTTCATATGACTATCTGATCTTTTAATGCTTTGAAAGTATGGCGCATGGCTTTTTACAACTAAAATTTCTAGGGTATGGAAAATGCGATTTCCAACGCAAAATTTAACAGCTACAGACTTTTGCCGTCTTTAGTATCTGCCGGACAACCTATTCATATGTTTTAGTGCTTCTTCATTTTCTATTCCCTGAAAACGCAAAGTCATGACCTTTCAAGTACGGTTAGCCATAGATCAGAAATAGCGTTAAAAATATGTATGCATTGTGTAATGAATATATTTCTTGCCCTCTAGTTTTTAGAAATTTTCTTATACGTTTGCCCGCCCCTGACCCCAGATTTCTGTGTACAACTGTCCTGTTTGGGGTCTGTTGTTGAAACGAGCGCTATTTTGAAAGTAAGTCGCGCAGAGCATGGCTCAATACGTCATTTGCTAATAGGTTGAAATGTTGACAGTATCGAATTTGTTCTGCATCATAGTAGAGGGATTATTTGGAACAGTAATAGTCCGTTATTCCCTTCAAAGAACAAAAGGGTTTTTCAGTCTTCTATGCGGGTCAAGAATCAGACATGTGCTTGTGACATTTTTTTTATAAACAAAATAAAAAATTTAATTAATTAATTAAAAACCAATGGCAGGCATTGAAGATCGCAGAAGATTATGATGTTTTTGATTCTTGGAGACGACATAGAGTGAAATGATCCCTTTGAAATAGCATCGCTCAACGCTCTCCCTGCGGCGGTGAATTAACAGAAAGTACGGTCGAAGCATTTTTACAAATGTTTAGGACAAGAACCTCCCGACTTTATAGCACCCAAATGATTTTTGAATTAGCATGATGTCATTTGTCTGTAAAAAAAACGACCAAGGGCAACTTGTTGGATTAAACTAAACAGAACCATCAAAAGTTTTTTAGCCACCAAAGAGTACAATTATACAAGACTCAGCTGTAAAGATTCAAAATCGCTTGGTATTGTTAGACCGAATTTAAGGGCGGAGGCAGTTTGCTAAAACTTCCAAAACACACTGCAAGAATCCCGATCGATAACCAAATGCAAAACATGGAACTTAATGAATTTAATCAATCAGCAGGTGAATTAATAAATGTAATAGAAGCAGAATCAGTTTTCAGAGAAGAAACAGCGTTAAAGTACTATACACGTAATCGCCGATACTACCCATGCGAGATAATAACGGCCCTTGATCTGCTTTAAGAAACATTAGAGGCGATTTAATCAAACAATTTAGCAAAAACTAGGTGAAATTGTTGAGAATATAAAAAGAGAAATAGAGAAAAAAAAAACAGTGAGGCTGATGACGCCAACTTAGGACTTGATATTAAAGAAAAGATAGCCCAAAGACTAAAAGATCATTGACAAGAGAGATCAGCATGACTAGAAGTGCTTACTACTAACCGAGACCAATTTCGTAACTCAAGTGAATAGAATAAGAGATACTATCGCAAAAAATTTTATATGAAGACTCAACACTAGATGTAACGAATAAAAACATCGTTTAGACGAGCAAGGTCGTCAAATTAGCAAGCGTTTTATATAACCGGGCCTAGCGATTTGCAATAAGGTTCTATGGTGTTGGCTATTACAGGCTGGCGGTGATGGCCAATAGTTCAGTTCCTCCGACAGCCATCGCCTCAACCCGATAAAAACTTGGGTTAAAAAAAACAACTTGATCATCTTGCGAGTTTATTTAAAGCTTAAAATTAGACCAGTAAAGCAGTAGTCGCTGTACCTGGCTAATATTAGGCACGTATTGTTAAGCTGGCTTTTGTTACTGCTCAAGCAATAAGTAGTTCGGCTTTATGCCGAGCACTTATAAGGGCATTAGGTCTCTTTTTAGTTGGGTTTATATTTGTCAAGATTAAAGACACAGTAATCCATTGCAGTTAATCCATGAACAAGCGCTGTCTTTTCATTATTATGGGTCTCGCGAACAGAGTACGCGTGCTTTGTGTGTCTTCAATGACTTTGGGGAGTTTGGGGACTTTCGGGGATTGGATGACTTAATCTTTGGGTGTTCTTTATTGTTTGTAATTTTCTGGCTCAGATTTTATGTCGTTTTTCCCAACTTCTGTTCATTGCATGTGCTATAAGATTTTCATAATATAGTTTATTATTGTACCTATCTGGAGTCTGAGGTCAGTAGCAGACATTATAAAAACCAGTGCAACAGCAAGTTCTACTTTCGATCTTGCGTTATTGTAAAACCATGTTGGTTCCTTTGAATACTTGAATTGGTAATATCAACTTAGAATTAATGGCGTACCTCCTATTTTGCTAAGTATTGTTTTTGTGAATTCAAAGCCAGTAGATGGGTTTCAGTTATGCTCTTCTTGCCTGTGCTTAGCGACCTAGCAAACTCCATACGTAAGTGCCGAAATAGAGTCGGTGCTATAGGTCTATTTCACGACCTAGTTAGGACATTAGAAGTTGTCTAAGATAAATGTTGTCCATGCTGTTCTTATGCTCTTGCGGTAGGGTCCAAGGCTGAAAAGTTTTGCACTGAAAAGAAAGTTTTGAAAGGAGGGGTTGCCTGTAATTGTTATACTTTCTGTGCGTGAACGGGGAAAAATATAACGGTCGCCAAGCGGCCTTTGATTATGATCCAATTTTGTATAAAGCCCGGCTTCCCTGTCTGTTAATTTGAATTCGTTACAATCCTTTCAAAAGCCTTAATGTCTATTCTGTTGAACTGAGGGATTATTGGATTGCATTTGTAATGGCGCTTGCGTTTCAGTCAAATTTACTGTCTGAAGGTTCGTTGTGGTATAGGAAATGAAATTCTGTACACTGACCTCACAAAGGTTCATGGTGATTTTAAATGATCAGCATTGTCATACACACCAGTTGTTGGGCGCAAAACACTGCCAAAGGTTTACTGGTTCTGATAAAAACTGCTTCGGATGACTCTAAACCACGCTTTCTTGATGTGGTCGATTTTCAATAGGGGCGGTTAAGATGCTCTTCATTGGAGTACTCACCTTTTTATGAAAAGAGGCTGTTGGGTCACAGCAATGTCAAGAGTATATTGCTATATTTTTAAAGAGTGTAGTGCGGCCCAACAGAATATTTTGCGCCCAGTATATTTGAAGGCACTCCATTTTAATTTGTTTTAAAAATTGTTTGTAACAATAAACAACTCAAGACCGTCCTTCGTTTTTAGAACTGATATTGTTAACAATTGCGGGGCCAAAACGGTCGAGCTCCATGAAATATTTTACAAAGTACGTCATGGTTCTATTATAAGTGAAACCAGGAAGTTAATGCAGTTATTAATGTTAAAAAGAAGGGTAGGCGTAGTTAGAGGGTTAACATTCTGATGGTTATTTCGGGTTTTGTTCGCTAAAAAGAAGCCTAATGGAGTAATTTCGACTTAATATAAAACTTTACAATGCAAATCTAAAACAATGTTAACATTACAAAACCTGAAGAAGAAGTAGCACAATTACCTCTTTTGATGTAGTAGATAGCTAAAAATGTTAGGCTTTGCAGATGGACAATCAATAGGATTTAGAGTTGTGCCAGACAAAATACTTAGGAGGGAGAAACCAGTCGATTCTTGCTTTACATTAATTACTATTTGATTCATTTGGACGCAACTAATGATATGTTGATTTTTATAAATGAGGAAGGCCCTCAAACTTTTTTAAGAGCTCTTTACCGTCAGGGGAAAGCTGCTTATTGCGATTATGAAATTTTATATGTCCATTATTTACAGTTTATAAAGATTAGTTTGTGGGTGGGTCGGGTATTTATTATTAAAATTTCAAAGACCAAAACAGGGGAAAAGTCGTGAAATGGTGTTACACTGCACATTGTTTTGGAAATAAAATATATACGTTTATAAAAAACTAATGTCGCGGGGGCCAGAAGAATCAGGAGTTTTACATTAGCGCCACTGTGAGGTGTTTTTACTTTTAGATGTAAAAGACACATTGCGACGTTGCGGACTTTGAATCAGATCGGCGAGCATAGGCGCTTTGTATGGTTTTGCAGTAACACTATAAAAGATGGTGGTGTATAAACGCAAAGAGGTTGGCGACAGCCAAAAAGTTCCTAACTTGAACACTGGCATCTAGAGGCAAATAATGTTGGCAGTACTGAATATAAATAGTTCGAAAACCTGACCTCAACTGGCCTTAGAACATATTTAGAATGGGACATTAATTTGAATTCATAAGCCCATTTAATTTTTTGGTCGTTCAAAAAAGTTTCAGAAAAGCATTTTTTCAACTCTGGACCTTTACATGTAAGTCTTATGCGGACGCACAATAGTCGGAAAGAAATTGAATTAACGCCGATGGGATACAAAACAGTATTTCCTCCACATGCTACAAAGAATACAGTTGTAAAAAAAAGATTATACATAATTACAGTCTTTCCAAGAAGGGAAAATTAGAGTCTCGTTCACAAAATCGATATTTGAAAATTTCTGTCTTTAAAGATGTTTGAGAGGGAATGGGGTTTCGTGGGCGTTAGTGACGACCTAATAAAAAGGAAATTAATATTTGTGGCAAATTAGACGTTTTTTAAAACGCCTTAATCGTTTTTTGTCGTCGTTCTTCACAACGGTGAGGATATTATGGTTTAATAACAACCAGCGACAAAATTGATATTGTCTAAATAGAAACGATCTTCAGGACTAAAATTGGATTTATCTTACACATTTAGGCCTCGTAGGGTTTTTTTTACTGAACAAGTTTTGACTGGAGCTGATATGATAATTAAAAATTTAATAAATGGCTTAGATTTAACCTGTTATTACAAAACTAGGGAGAAGTTAAACTTTATGACAATAAATCAAATCCTCATTGCTCATTGATTTGTCGGGCAAACTGGTTGGGGAAAAACAATAATTTGTCCTAGACCTTTTAAAACAGTTTATCGCTATAATTTTAATCATATTGTGGTTTTATGGCCCAACACTTATATGGATACAAAGCATATCTTGATAGAAGGTTTATTATGGACAGATGATGACATATATTTAGTTAATCCTAGCAATTAAATGAGTGAGTGTTTATGAACAGTTTTATAGACTGTTTGAAAGGAGAGCAATACTCTTTTATTATAGATGGGGGACCTGTTACAGGCGAAGAGACCTTAGTTTAAAAAGAGAAACTATTGTCAAACTGGCTTTCAGTGGAAGACATGCTGGGATATAAGCTGTGTGGAGTTCTATGCCAGTATATAAATCGGCTTTTAAAGACTTTAGGAACAGTTTAAAGACTGTTGTTTTATTTCACATGATAAGACAGAGACTCATTTGCAGGAAAGCTTTTTGAGTCAGAAAACTGATGTTATTGAAATATGACCAGGAAAACATAGGGGTTAAACTAAACTGATATATGAAAAGTTTTAGTAAATTTGTATTGAAAAACGGATAACCCTACACAGTATGTTTGTTTGTAGTTATCGTTGTTTTTTGGTCATTAGACAGTCTTTACTTGTCAGAGAACTGTAATATGATGATTCTAGGTCACTTTCGCCCGAAAACTGGTTGAGGGCGAAAGTGGCCTAGAGTCGGCATATTACTGTTCTCTCGCCTGTTTTGTTTGCAAAGAACAAGTGAAAGGCACCCAAATCCACCATTTTCTTTTCTTTCTTTTTTTTTCACGTGTCCAGTTGACTGGGGTCAACGATGACCACTGTCGTTATCATGATACACAGCCCGGCTGAGCCGACCACACACAGCTGTGTCAGGGCTGTCGCTTCGTAGAGAGAGAAAAAAGGGTCCAGTAGCACCGTGGCGACATACGTGCACAGATATGTATCATGTACAT
>JAFLJL010002522.1:33267-38267 GCA_018398815.1 Conus ventricosus | reverse complement strand
GAATTGGTTAGAATTTTAAAAGGGGGAGCCAGAGCTCGCGGGGCGACTGCGAAAAGCGAAGGGAAACGTCTTTGGGGGGTCATCTTTGTATTTGCTAATTTAAAAAATTTCTTGAGGTGGGCCCGTCGAGACGAGCGTGAGGATTCCGAACATCTCGTGCACCAAAAAGAAAACGTTTAAAATTTTTAGATTTTGGGGGGGGGGGGGGGGGGGGGGGGGGGGGGGGGGTAAAGGCGGGCGTGTTGATTGGGCAAAATTTTTTTGTTCCCCTTGTTCCTTTTGGGAAATCGTCCAATTGAAACGTCCCCGTCTTTGGGTTGTTGTTGTTGTTTTTTGTTGTTGTTTTTGTTGTTGTTGTTGTTGTTGTTTGTTTGTTTGTTTTTTCCTCCGGGGCTTACAAAATATTTTTTCAATATATTTGCATGTGTGGTTTCTGGGATTGGCCCCATTCTGTAAACTTGCTTTGATTGGGTGGCTGTTAAAAAGGGGGCATTGCTGGTTGTGGGAAAAGGGTTGGCAGCGGGGAAAATTTCGGTCCTAGCATCTGCCCGTCGAGGCATTGTTGACAGAAAAACGCGAATCGGACCCCCGCATAATATTTTCCCAAAAAAATCTGAAGAGAGAGAGAAAAGAGAGAGGGGAAAAGAGAGGGGAGGAGAGACGTTGAGGGTAATTGGGAGAGACAAAAGGGGGGAGGGAGGGGGGGAGAGAGGAGAGGGGAAAAGGGAGAGAGAGAGAGAGAGAGACGTTTGAGTACATAGAGAGGGGACAGAGAGAAAGGGGGGGGGGGGGAGAGAGAGGGGGAGAGGGGGGAGAGGAGAGAGAGGAGAGAAGATCATTGAAAAGAAAGAAAGAGGTGGGGGGGGGGGTGGTTTAAAAAAAATTTTAAGTTTCAAACAACCCCGTTTCCCGTTCAGCTTCCTCCTGATTGAAAACCCCTTTCAAGATCGATGTTTTCTTTTTACGGCGGGCAGGGCGAGAAAGGGAAACCCCCTTTTTTCTAATGTGCAGCATCCCCCCCCCCCCCCCCCCCCCCCCCCCCCCCCCCCCCCCCCCCCCCCCCCCCCCCCCCCCCCCCCCCCCCCCCCCCCAAACCCCCCCCCCCCCCCCCCCCCCCCCCCCCCTTTTTTTCCCCCTCCCCTCCTTTCTTTTCCTTCTTTTTTCTCCTCCGCTTCCCCCACCCCCACCGCCGTTTTTGGCGCCCCCCGCCCACCCCCGCCCCCCCCCCCCCCACCCCCCCCCCCCCCCCCCCCCCACCCCCACCCCCCCCACCAAACGCCGGATGAAAGGGCAGACAAAGGGCAGGAGAGACCCCGGAAAACAACAAACCCCCCAAAAACCCCCAAAAAACCCCGGGGGAAGAAGGAAAAGGGAAAACCCCCCGAGGAGGCCGGAAAAATTATTCGAAAGGGGGGGAAAAAGAGGGGAGAGAGAGGAGAAAGGGGGGGGGAGGAGAGGGGGAAAAAAGAAGGGACGAACGACAGACAGACAGGAAAAAAGATAGGGGACAGGAAAAGGGAGAGAGGGGCAGAAAGAGAGGGAGCGACAGAGAAAAGACAGACAGACAGACAGAGAGAGAGAGGGAGAGAGAGAGAGTGAGAGAGAGAGAATACACCCTCCCATCTCTTATCTCCTCCTGTTGCCCCCTACCCACCCTCCACCCCCCCACCCCCCTCCCACCCTTCCCCTCCCCCCCCCCCCCCCCCCAACCCCCGCCCCTCCCACTATTCCTTCTTTACCCGACGTCTCTGCTGACTTGACGAGCATTCAGGGGAGAGAGGGGACGGCGACTTTCATTTCCGGGGACTTCTTGATGCTAGTGTTCTTCTTCTTCTTCTTCTTCTCCCCCAGGGGCCCTCGCTACCTCCAATCTCCTGCCTTGATAACAGCTCAGCTTTGCTACTCTCCCTCCCCCACCCCACCCCACCCCTCTGCTTCCCCTTCCCCTCCCCCAACTATCCCCAAAACCTGTCTACCTACCTGCTCCGTGATGCAGTTGTTTTTGTTGTTATTGTTGTTGTGTGTGTGTTGTTGTTTTTGGGGGGACGTACTATATCCATGTATAGCCACTATATATGTCTGTGTTGACAGCATTGCACCAATGATCTGTTACTTTGTGTGTGTGTGGTGGGGGGGGGGGGGGGGGCGGGCGTGCTATATCCGTGTATATCCACTATATATGTCTGTGTTGACAGCATTGCACCAAATGATCTGTTGCTTTGTGGGGGGATGGGGGGGGAGGGGGGGGGACGTGCTTATGTCCATGTATATCCACTATATATGTCTGTGTTGACAGCATTGCACAAATGATCTGTTGCTTTGTGGGGGGGGGGGGGGGGGGGGGGGGGAGGGGGGGGGACGTGCTATGTCCATGTATATCCACTATATATGTCTGTGTTGACGCATTGCACCAAATGATCTGTTACTTTGGGGGGGGGGGGGGGGGGGACGTGCTATATCCATGTATATCCACTATATATGTCTGTGTTGACAGCATTGCACCAAATGATCTGTTACTTTGTGGGGGGTGGGGGGGGAGGGGGTGGACGTGCTTATCCATGTATATCCACTATATATGTCTGTGTTGACGCATTGCACCAAATGATCTGTTACTTTGTGGGGGGGGGGGGGGGGGGGGGGGACGTGGCTATATCCATGTATATCCACTATATATGTCTGTGTTGACAGCATTGCACCAAATGATCTGTTGCTTTGTGGGGGGGGGGGGGGAGGGGGGGGGAACGTGCTATATCCATGTATATCCACTTATATGTCTGTGTTGACAGCATTGCACCAAATGATCTGTTACTTTGGGGGGGGGGGGACGTGCTATATCCATGTATATCCACTATATATGTCTGTGTTGACAGCATTGCACCAATGATCTGTTACTTTGGGGGGGGGGGGGGGGGGACGTGCTATATCCATGTATATCCACTATATATGTCTGTGTTGACAGCATTGCACCAAATGATCTGTTACTTTGGGGGGGAGGGGGGGGGACGTGCTATATCCATGTATATCCACTATATATGTCTGTGTTGACAGCATTGCACCAATGATCTGTTACTTTGTGGGGGGGGGGGGGGGGGGGACGTGCTATATCCATGTATATCCACTATATATGTCTGTGTTGACAGCATTGCACCAAATGATCTGTTACTTTGTGGGGGGGGGGGGGGGGGGACGTTGCTATATCATGTATATCCACTTATATGTCTGTGTTGACAGCATTGCACCAAATGATCTGTTACTTTGTGGGGGGGGGGGGGGGGGACGTGCTATATCCATGTATGTCCACTATATATGTCTGTGTTGACAGCATTGCACCAAATGATCTGTTACTTTGTGGGGGTGGGGGGGGGGAGGGGGGGACGTGCTATATCCATGTATATCCACTATATATGTCTGTGTTGACAGCATTGCACCAAATGATCTGTTGCTTTGTGGGGGGGGGGGGGGGGGAGGGGGGGGGGACGTGCTATATCCATGTATATCCACTATATATGTCTGTGTTGACAGCATTGCACCAAATGATCTGTTACTTTGGGGGGGGGGGGGGGGGGACGTGCTATATCCATGTATATCCACTATATATGTCTGTGTTGACAGCATTGCACCAAATGATCTGTTACTTTGGGGGGGGGGGGGTGGGGGACGTGCTATATCCATGTATATCCACTATATATGTCTGCGTTGACAGCATTGCACCAAATGATCTGTTACTTTGTGGGGGGGGGGGGGGGGGGGACGTGCTATATCCATGTATGTCCACTATATTGTCTGTGTTGACAGCATTGCACCAAATGATCTGTTACTTTGTGGGGGGGGGGGGGGGGGGACGTGCTATTATCCATGTATATCCACTATATATGTCTGTGTTGACAGCATTGCACCAAATGATCTGTTACTTTGTTGGGGGGGGGGGGGGGGGACGTGCTTATCCATGTATATCCACTATATATGTCTGTGTTGACAGCATTGCACCAAATGATCTGTTACTTTGGGGGGGGGGGGGGGGGGACGTGCTATATCCATGTATATCCACTATATATGTCTGTGTTGACAGCATTGCACCAAATGATCTGTTACTTTGTGGGGGGGGGGGGGGGGGGACGTGCTATATCCATGTATATCCATATATATGTCTGTGTTGACAGCATTGCACCAAATGATTGTACTTTGGGGGGGGGGGGGGGGGACGTGCTATATCCATGTATATCCACTATATATGTCTGTGTTGACGCATTGCACCAAAATGATCTGTTGCTTGTGGGGCGAGAGAACTTCCACAACATGGTCTTGTTTTCTTTTTCTTTTCTTTTTTTTTTCTTTTTTTTTCTCTCCAGATTTTGGGTGACTTTTCATTTCTGGGTCTGTGTGTGTGTGTGGGTGTGGGTGTGGGTGTGTGTGTGTGAGAGAGAGAGGGAGGGGACGGGGAGGGCGCGCTTTTATCTTTTGCATCTATAATCTGTCTTTCGCTGTTTGTCTCTGTCTCTCAGTCTCTCTTTGTCTGTCTCTCTCTCTCTCGGTCTTTGTCTGTCTGTCTGACTCTCTCTCTCTCTCTCTTCTCTCTCTCTCTCTCTCTCTCTCTCTTCTCTCTCTCTCTCTCTCTCTCTCGCTCGCTCGCTCGCTCGCTGCGCACATGTGTTTGTGTTTGCGCAACATGCATACGTGCGTGTGTACCAACATGCGTGCGTACTTGTGTACTTGTGTATGGTTCATCGGATTTTGCTGGTTTCAGTGCACGTATAACTGTCTGATGTTCTGTACGGCGACGACGAGGAAGATGATGATGATGATGATGACGACGACGACGACGACGACGAAGTGTTGTTACTGGTCTTCTTGTAACTCTTTTGTTTGATTGGTATATTTCTGATTGTTCAGTTGTGTTCGTCTCAGAGCACAAACTATAGGTATGTAGGGCATATTTTTTCAGTCGCCGTCGATCGACCATCGCCATCCATATGCTGTTTGTTTTTCATCATCGCTAAAAT
>JAFLJL010002522.1:25767-28267 GCA_018398815.1 Conus ventricosus | reverse complement strand
TGGTGTGTATGCGTGTGTGTGTGCGTGCGCGCGCGTGCGTGCGCGTGCGTGCGTGTATGTGTGTGTGTGTGTGTGTGTATGTGTGCGCGCGCGAGCGCGCGCGCATGCGTGCGTGTGTATGTGTATGTGCGTGCGTGTGTGTGTGTGTGTGTGTGTGTGTGTGTGTGTGTGTGTTGTGCGTGCGTGTGTGTGTTCTGGGTGATTTTTTTTTTTTTTTTTTTTTTTTTTGAGTTCCGGACGTTTGATGCCTGGGGCCTCTTACAAGAGCCACTCGTAGAGCAATCGAACGAGCGAAGGAGGAGATTTCTCCCACTCCCCCACCTCCTCCTCCATCCCTTCCATTCTTCTCTGCCTCCCGTCCCCATTCCCTTCCCCTCTTTGCCCCCCTTGTCATTTTTCTCTTCTCTTTCTGCTCCGTTTAGAAACATAATAAAATGACAAGGGGGGGAGGGGAGAAGCGAAAACTAAACAGAAAAGAAAAGGAATGCTGGAATTGGGAGTCAAAGGCTTTAGAGGGTAACTGATGAGGTCGATCGACTATGAGATGTGTGTGTGTGTGTGTGTGTTGTGTGTGTGTGTGTGTGTGTGGTGTGTGTGTGTGTGTTTATTTGTTTGTGTGTGTGTGTGTGTGTGTGTGTGTGTGTGTGTGTGTGTGTGAGAGAGAAGAGAGAGAGAGAGAGAGAGAGAGGAGAGAGAGGAGAGAGAGAGAGGAGAGAGAGGGGAGAGAGACTCGGACTCAGAATTTCATGAAATCTCTCAAGGATCCATAGACATAACATAGTAATGATGTTAAGGCAGATGACATTTTTTTTGGTTGCGAGCGTTGTGCGTGTTTGAGTGCTCGTAAACATCTATGCGAGTTGTGTGTGTGTGTTGGGGGGTGGGGGGGTGGGGTGCGTGCATGTGTGTGTGTGTGTGTGTGTGTGTGTGTGTGTGTGTGTGTGTGTGTGTGTGTGTGTTTTGAATGAGTGTGACGGGTGGGAAAACGTTTCTCCATAAGAGCTCTTATGTGCATTATCCTTCCACATTCTTTCAACATACTACATGTGATGATATCTTTTCCTTTTTTGTAAAATAAGTACATCATCGCATCTGACACATTCGATAGAAGACAGCGATGTCAAAACAGGTACATTCCACACATCAAACATTACCCCACATACATCATTTTTTTTTTTGTTCTCATAGTCGTACCAACAGCCTTTTCTGCGAGCGAATACTTTCCAAAAAAACTCATCATCGACATCGTCTTTTGGTGTTCATGAGCATCTTCAATGCTACTATTTTTATAGATTTTTTTTTCTTCTTTCTTCGTCGTCGTCGTCGCCGTCGTTGTCATCGGTGTCAAGTCGCCATCATCTTCTTCTGCATCATTCATCTTCATCATCATCATCTTCCTTCTTCTTTTCTTCTTCTTCTTCTTCGTCACACACACACACAAAACACGCACGCACGACGCACGCACGCACACACACACACACACACACACACACACAACACACACACCACACACACACACACACCACACCACACACACACCACAAACAACACACACACAACACACACACACACACACCACACACACACATGTAGACAGAAAGACGGACGGAACGTCGGGCAGAACGGATAGACAAAAGAAGGAAAGAAAGAAGAAAGGCTCAGATCGACGAGCTTACTCAAATTCGCTCTTTGTTTCGACCTTTGCTTTCGTCGTTTTGAATGTGATTTGTTCTGCCTGAAAGACGATCTAGTAGATCGAAACGGTTTGTGTTTGTTTTGTGTGTTTTTGTGTCTTCGTTTGACGGCCCAGTAATTCTGTTTTCGGTCTGGAAAGAAAGAAGAAAAGGGACAGACAGAAGAAAGGACGAACGAAAAGAAAGAAACCTAGCTTAAGCTGTTTTTAGAAATGGCAAAATAAAAGAAAAAGGAGTTCGAACAGTTTCACACCCAGCAACAGTCTAATAAACAGGAAGAAGACACATTCGCCTGGTTGACCCTTTTTTCCCCCTTCGTGATTCCAACCATCTTGGCCCCACAGAAGAAGGGTTTCAGAGCAGGAGGAGGATGCACGAAGAATACCTAAAGGGTACACTGATTGATGTCGAAAAAGCTGTTCGTACTCATATTTTTTTAAAGAGAAGGGTGAAGGGTTTTGGGGGGGGGGGGGGGGGGGGAGGGGGGAGAGAAGTTAGAAAGCCTATAAGGGGTGGGGGATGAGGTGGCGAGGAGAGTGGGGGTGATAGGGGAAATGAAAGAGGTAGGGAGTTCTGTGTGTTTTGTGTTGTGTGTGTGTGTGTGTGTGTGTGTGTGTGTGGTGTGTGTGAGGGGGTGGGATGATGGAGAGGGGTGGTGGTGGGGGTACCTCTTGATGCTCGGAGGGACACTTCAAACTTCAGTGATGAGTTTGCGAGAGGCTGGATTTTTTTAAGAGTTTGTGTGTGATCATTTTTTTCTTCTTCTTCCTTTCTCTCTCTCTCTCTCTCTCTCTCTCTCTTCTCTC
>JAFLJL010002522.1:17500-24767 GCA_018398815.1 Conus ventricosus | reverse complement strand
TTTTTTTTTGTGTTGTGTGTGGTGTTTGGTGTGTGGTTTGTGGCGCGCGCGGCGCGGCGCGCTGATGTGTGCGTAAGCAAGCAAGCAAGAAGCAAGCAAGCGCTGTGTGTGTGTGTGTGTGTGTGTGTGTGTGTGTGGTGTGTGTGTGTGTGTTGTGTGTGTGGTGTGTAAAACTTGTCTAGTACTCGGGTGTTTGTTGTAAAAAGTCTCAATACTCGGTACAAAATTGGGTTGTTCGGTAGAAGAAGAATCGAGGGCCGGGGGCGAGATGGAGCTGTGAGTGCCTGCCATCGCCCTGACCGACGACACGTGAGCGAGTGGCGTGGTCGGTCCGACACATCGCTGCTGCATGGACCGTGTTCACTTCACGCCCTGCTGACTTCTATACCCTCAGCTGACGCCTTCCCACCCGTGCCGCCACCCACTGTCGTGCGCCTGTGCTGTCTTCCCACTCCCCCCCCCCCCCCCCCCCCCCCCCCCCCCCCCCCCCCCCCCGTCTCTCTCTCTCTCTCTCTCTCTCTCTCTCTTTTCTTTCTCTTTCTCTCTTTATCCCTTTCTCTCTCTCTCTCTCTCTCTCTCTCTCTGTATCTGTCTATCTATCTATCTATCTCTTTATCCTTTTTCTCTATCTCTGTCTCTCTCTGTTTCTCAGTCTCTCTTTCTCTTTATCCTTTTCTCTATCTCTGTCTCTCTGTTTATCTCTCTCTCGCTCGCCCCTCTCTCTCTCTCTCTCTCTCTCTTCTCTCTCTCTCTCTCTCTCTCTCTCTCTCTCTCTCTGTCTGCCTGTCTCTTTCTTTGTCTCTGTCTCTCTCTGTTTGTTTGTCGCTGTCTCCCTCTCTATGTCTCTGTGACTGTTTCTGTCTGTCTGTCTGTCTGTCTCTATCTCCCCTCTCTCTCTCTCTCTCTCTCTCTCTCTCTCTCTCTCTCTCAGCTAAAAGGAAAAACATGATGCGTGGTACAACTCGTGGACTTTCTTCAGGTATGTTCAGGACATTGCATAGGGCGGCGAAGATGCCCCTATCCTTCAGAGAGCCATGATGGTGTAGTTCATTCCGTGAGCAAAGCAAAGTATGCAAGTGTGGACAAACAGTGCTGGTTTAACCACTTCAGCCCATTTCACTTGTTGATAAACTCTGTGTTCTGGCATTCACGAAGGATTCGGCTTTGTCAAAGACTCTCGTGAACTCTGCTTGAAATGTTCGCGCACCTCGGAGTCAATTCAGATTTCATGTGACCATTCACCAAACGTGATAGGACAGAGGGTCACCTTCACGTGAAACGTAGGTGAGGGGTGTATGTACCACCAAACCTACATCACCAGAACGACAACACGCGAATATTAGCAGCAAAAAAAAACAACAAAAAATGGTACGAGGTTTTATGTTTAGCGCGAGCAGGATTCGAACTCGCAACCCTCTGAATGCTATAACACGGAGGTTGCGACCGAGCCACCCGCTAACTCAACAGATAAAGATCGTCTGCCATACATGTCAGCCCCCCACCCCCACCCCCACCCCACCTCCACCCCCTACCCCCCTACCCCCCACCCCCCCCCCCCCCCCCCACCACCCCCTCCCAAACGAGATTCTTTTCGCCAAAATAGCTCATCATTCCGACAACATCACCCTGCTGAATCATCGTGGTTGCAGCATTCCGCCATTTTTTTTACAGCGCTTTACACCACTTTACAGCCGCTTTACACCACTCTTTACAACGGCTGCTGCGGAAGGTGACCATAAAGCAGTTGGACAGAGGAGTCGTTTGGCGCGTTGGCCGTAGTCTGCTTCTGAATACATCACTATTCGTTGGCCCGGTGTGTGCCGCGTCACGCCCAACGCAGTTAGTAGGTTTTACGACACTGCTGCGAAGGCAAGCGAGGTGGACGCCATGCATATTTGCACAGTGTGTGTGTGAGGGGGGAAGGGGGGAAGGGGGGGAGGGAGGGGGGGGGGGAAGCTCGTTACGTGCAGGGCTGCTGTTCGTATAATGAACTCTCAGCCCGCCAAAAGTCAGGTCGGAAGCAGACACACTGGCTTCCCTCTTAGACAGAACCCGAACAAAGGGAAGGAGGATGCGGTGCTGGGTAATCATTGACATCTAGCACCCCTGCAGCTCTGGAATCTGAGGCGATCATTTTGATAACGTGAATATCGAAAAATGCCTGTAGGGCAGCCTGCCTGGGGGAGGAGAAGCGACAGACAGGGTGCGGGGGGGGGGGGGGGGGGGGGTCAAGGTCAGTGTGGATTCGCCTGCAGGGCCGAGGACCGGAGGAGGAGGACTGGTAGACGTCACTGTGGGAGGTAATTATTGAAATTAACACACTGCTTTGGGGTGGTGGAAGAGGGAGAGGGGGGGGGGGAGGATGGGTGTTCCAACTGTTGCCAGGATTTGGACAATGCAACTGAGAACGACTCTGGAGGTGGAACCGCGGTAAAACCCCCTTCCCACTATGAGCGAAATGACGGAGTGATCGTGTTTTTGGGCCTAAATTCGTTAAAGTTCTCGATGAATGCAGGTAGCATTCCCACTACCAGACCCTTTCACTCCTAGCCAGCTTTGAGTGATTGTGCACGGTCAGATCACCGTGGTCGAGATTTGTGTTCAAACATGTTTAAACACAAGTGGCACCTACTGCATTCATCGTGTCCAATTTGCATACCGCGAGAAAATTTTCGGTTGCGTGCGAGCCTTATCACTCACACCGATCACCCAAATGCATTCCCACTATTTTGGAGTGAAAGGGCCCTTTTTCGCTTCACTCCTGAGTGATCCACGATCACTCAGAACTTTCACGCACAACTTTCACTCCGACAGTGGGAACGCGGTGTTAGAAAGACGAATGTGTCAGAATATTGAATTTACTGCAATGTGTGTCATTCATTTAACGTCTTTCCACTAATCGTGATATTAGACGAACATTGTTCATCATTGACCAGCTACAATGAAGGAGTGAAGGAGATGTGTGTGTGTGTGTGTGTGTGTGTGTGTGTGTGTGTGTGTGTGTGTGTGGCGTGCGTGCGTGTGTGTGTGTGTGTGTGTGTGTGTGTGTGTGTGTGTGGTGTGTGTGTGTATGTGTGTGCGTGCGTGTGAGTGTGTGTGCGTGCGTGTGAGTGTGTGTGTGTGTGTGTGAGAGAGAGAGAGAGAGAGACAGAGAGAGAGAGAGAGAGAGTCGTAAAGACAGAGAGAGCCATAGAGCAAGATCAAGAACAGTAACTCTGTAGTGTCCGCCCCACAGGAAGCGGAAACAATACAGAAGTGAAGTGCGACTGCCTGTTTCTTGACAAGGTGTTGACAACCAGGGGAGACTGGGTAAGAGGCGGGGGTGAGGAGGTGGGGGAGGTGGGGGGGAAGAAAAACACGTTGCTTGAGGATGATGTCATATGTTTTCTGTCAAAACAAAACATGTACAACGAAGCACATTGTGACTCTAGTGTTGCATTTATGTTCTTCTTCCTCCTCTCTCCTCTCTCTCTCTCTCTCTCTCTCTCTCTCTCTCCACCCCACTAACCCCTCTCTTCAGGCGTCTTCCGTTAATTAATATTCTTGAAGTGAGTACTGGTCAATAGTCTTTATCACAATAAAAACATTGTCAGTGTCTCTCTCTCTCTCTCTTGCTTGTTAGTTATTTAATGTTTCTTGTTCTTGGGGTTTTTTAAAAATCTTTTCTTTTCTTCTTTTTTCTTTTTTTCTTTTTGTTTCTGTTTTGTGTCTGCACTTGGTTTCTGTTTGTTTGTTAACAGCGAAGAGGAAAACAAAGAAAAATCGAGTTAACATAAAGTATCACGCTCTTTTCTCCCCCACCCCCACCCCACCCCCACCCCTATCTCTCTCTCTCTCTCTCTCTCTCTCTCTCTCTCTCTCACACACACACACACACACACACCACACACACACACACACATGCGCAGATACGCTCTCACAGAGAGAGAGAGAGGGGGGAGGGGGACAGACAGACAGACAGAGAGGGAGACAGAGGGGGGTGCACTTTCTGGTTCTACTTCTGGAGAGAGAGAGAGAGAGAGAGAGAGAGAGAGAGAGAGAGATTTCTTGTTCTGCCTCTGGGAGAGAGAGAGAGAGAGAGAGAGAGAGAGAGAGAGAGAGAGAGAGAGAGAGAGAGAGAGAGAGAGAGAGAGCGCACTTGTTCTGCCTCTGCAAAGAGAGAAACAGACAGACAGGCATAGAGCACATGTTCTGCCTCTGCGGTGAGAGAGAGAGAGAGAGAGAGAGAGAGAGAGAGAGAGAGAGAGAGAGAGAGAGAGAACTTTCTTGTTCTGCCTCTGCGGGGAGAGAGAGAGAGAGAGAGAGAGAGAGAGAGAGAGAGTGCACTTTCTTGTTCTGCCACCGCGGAGTGTGATCTCCGCGGGACAGGCTAACAAGGCCGAATGACGCCGTCTGACGCTGATTATACACATTCCGGCTCCGGGTAATTGGCCTTTGTCGAGTGCGGGGCTGCTCTCTTCGGCCAAGAGACGGGGGGCCGGAGTTTACACTGGGTTGTAAGGGAGCAAAAGGACACAGGACGAGTGTCACGTGTAGTGCACAATGTTGTGATGCTTTTTGTTAGGTTGCTTGTCTTTCTTTCTCTCCCCTCCCCCCACCCCCTCCCTCCCCCGAGTGTCAAGAATGTTGGCGTTGGACGGGAAATTGTTCTTGATGATTATTTCCTCCATCTTTTTTTTTCCGTAGTTATGATGATGATAATAGCCGTAAGAAATTGTTCTTGATTGTCATTTCCTTTTTCTTTGTTATGATGATGACATAATGCAAAAATAGTGGTCAAGAAAGTATAATAATATAATGAACAAATGGACACATCCTGGTTTACAGGAAGAGTCTACTTACAACATAAATATTGCCACAGCCATGATATAATCACCTACAGGTTTTCTACAATCTACAGGTTCTCTGCGCACCCGAACAAGCACGCGCACGTATACACATTCAAACTTTTATGCCCGACAACACGCACCCGCGCCGTTCTCACACAACACAGACACACACACACACACACACACACACACCACACACACACACCACACACACACACACACACATACACACACATGCGCGCGCACGCACGCACGCACGCACGCACACACACACAAACACACACACACAAACCAAACACACACACACACACACACACACACACACACACACACACACACGCAAACACACACCACACACACACACACACACACACACACACACACACACACACACACACACACACACACACACACGGACCTTAACTCAGCATGCAGAGCCTTGCACACGGACAGATAATCATCTTGTTCTGTAAATGTCGGCGCCCAGGCGAGTTGCCCTCAGCCAAGCTGCTGATGGTTCTGTACGCAGTGTCTTCCCAAACACGGAACACCTCTTCCGTCTTTCAGCATGGCGTCCATCAAACCAGACAGATCATCCAGAAAGAATCAAAGAGAAAGGAAGGCAAGGCAAAAAGAAAAGAAATGGAATGAGTAAAAAAAAAAGGAAGAAAAGAAAGAAAAGAAGAAAGACAAAATGACAGAAAAGAAAGAAAGAAGGAAGGAAAGAAGAAGGAAAGACAGGCAGGAAAGAGATAAGGAAGGAAAGGAAAAAAAAGAAGAAAAAAATGGGGAGGGGGGGGAGAAGAAAGGAAAGAAAGGAGGAAAGACAGAACGACGAAAAAGATAGAATGAAAGATAAGAAGGAAAGAAAGAAAGAAAGAAAGAAAGAAAGAAAGAAAGAAAGAGAAAGGAAAGACAGACGTGAAAGAGGTCAGGAAGGAAAGAAAAGGAAGAAGGAAAGAAAAAGAAAAGAATGAGGAGAAAAAAAGGAAGACATGAAGAAAGGAGGAAAGACAGAACGACTAAAAGAACGACGGAAGGAGGGAAAGGACAGAAAAATATTTTTTATTGAATCTCAGCGCTTTTGACGTACGTACACTGTAATGTCGAAATACACATTTCTTCCTGGTGTGATCGAGGTAAAGGGAACGAAAATAGACACGTAAGTACCTGAGCAGCATCATTGCTGGGAAACGCATCATCCATTCTTATCCATGAAACGTTGTTCTACTACAGGTAGTAGTGCGGACAACATGGAAAGGAGGGAAACGGAAAACGAAAGGGACGAAAGAGGTGGATGCCATCCCTGCTGTCGATGACGATGTAGAATGACAATAAAAACGAAAAAAGGAGGATGAAGAAGACAGGAGAAAGTTGAACCTGTATTTAAACGCTTGGTGAACTTTTTTTTTCTGTATGCGTATGCTCCTTTTTTCGGATTTTTCTCTCTTCTGCAAAACTCGGTTTGTCTGCATCCTTTCTGCCTTCAAAACAGCTCTAAAAACAGATCCTTGTCGGCAATAGCTTGGATTTTGTTGCAGATGCGTGCTCACGTTTTTTGGCGCTGCACTTTGCATGCCTCTTTGTGCCTTCTCTGTGTGTGTGTGTGTGTGTGTGTGTGTGTGTGTGTGTGTGTGTGTGTGTGTGTTCTCACGTTTTGTAGCAACTAAAGCATTACTGCATTGAAAGTTGTTGTTTTTTTAATCATATTTCATATTTTTTCTACGCATTCGCCACCAGACTTAGCAATCACTTTTTCAAAGTCAGTGCGTCAGATTCCTGTATTCCTCCAACGGGCATATCAACAATGTCCTCCTACGGCATGTCAACAATGTCATCCTACGGGCATATCAACAATGTCCTCCTACGGGCATGTCAACAATGTCATCCTACGGGCATATCAACAATGTCCTCCTACAGGCATGTTAACAATGTCCTCCTACGGGCATATCAACAATGTCCTCCTACGGGCATGTCAACAATGTCCTCCTTCGGGCATATCAACCATGTCCTCCTACGGGCATATCAACAATGTCCTCCAACGGGCATGTCAACAATGTCCTCCTACAAGCATGTTAACAATGTCCTCCTACAAGCATGTCAACAATGTCCTCCTACGGACATATCAACAATGTCCTCCTACAAGCATGTCAACAATGTCCTCCTGCGAACATATCAACAATGTCCTCCTACGGACATATCAACAATGTCCTCCTACGGACATATCAACAATGTCCTCCTACAAGCATGTCAACAATGTCCTCCTACAAGCATGTCAACAATGTCCTCCTACGGACATATCAACAATGTCCTCCTACGGACATATCAACAATGTCCTCCTACGGACATATCAACAATGTCCTCCTACGGACATATCAACAATGTCCTCCTACGGACATATCAACAATGTCCTCCTACAAGCATGTCAACAATGACCT
>JAFLJL010002522.1:10000-12500 GCA_018398815.1 Conus ventricosus | reverse complement strand
CGCCCTGCTGCTGTACAGTGATGGATGACGCCCCCTGTTCTGCCATGCTGCCACGAGACCGTTAGTCTGCCACCATGGAGAGACCACAGAGGAAGGGAATGGAGGGGGGGGGGGGGGACGTGGGTTCATGTAAGTAGATTCGTCAGTGAGCTAGTCCAAGGACAGGACAGTGACGAAGAGAGGGGCAGAGATAAAGAGACAGGAGAGAGGAGGAGGAGGGGAAAGAAGGGGAGAGGGTAAATTGGGGGGGGGGGGGGGGGGGGGAGCAAGGGATAGTGGTACTGGAGAGAGGAGCAA
Source organism: Conus ventricosus (assembly GCA_018398815.1). Lineage (NCBI taxonomy): Eukaryota > Metazoa > Mollusca > Gastropoda > Neogastropoda > Conidae > Conus > Conus ventricosus. Next base: position 12,203 of record JAFLJL010002522.1, on the reverse strand, counting down.
AAGTGTTCTTCATATGAGCTGCAGAGATACAAATTCAAAATCCTTTTACGTCACCTTTATGAGCCTTTACTGAAAATCACTGCCCCATGTGATAAATGAAAGTCCTTATTTTGAAATGGATATCATGACAAATAAGAGGACAGATTTGGATAGCTAGACAGCTAGCTAAGATAAATGGAGGGACACATTTAATTCAGTGTTGATAAACATCGGCCAAGTATCTTCACATCGTTCCTGACCTCCTAGCTTTTGTGGACACTAAAACCAGGACATTCTATAAGCACCCCCATTCCACCCCTTCACCCCAATAACTTCTTCAAAGACGGAATCGCACTGAAGGAAATAACTACCTTCCCAGCCCATCACCATACACACCCAGTGCCATTCTCCAGACTTGCTGCACCGATCTGTAGGACCGAGTGATCCTTTGGAGAAGCTTCTCTGGCACCACCAGCCAACTCCACGCCAATTATACAGACCCCCTGGATTACTTGACAGAAGGAAAAGAAGATGAAGGAGAAGAAGAAGATGATGATGATGATGATGATGACCAAAAGAAACGGCAGCTTCAAGGAAGATGGCCGTAGGTGGACTTTCTGGACTGCTCATTAAACACAGCCCCCCAGTTCTTTGTTCCCTCGTGTTCTGCCCTGTTGCCCCTGACAACCATTCCAGTCCATCACCCTCCACTAACTAACCCAGGAGGTATAATATGGAGGTGGAAGAGACGAAGAAGAAGAACAAGAAGGAGAGGGAGTAGAGGGAGGGGAGCTTCTCCAGTGGCGTACTTTGCGGCGTGACAAGGGCCGTGACTTCCCGCCCTGCTGCTGTACAGTGATGGATGACGCCCCCTGTTCTGCCATGCCGCCACAAGACCGTTAGTCTGCCACCATGGAGAGACCACAGAGGAAGGGAATGGAGGGGGTGGGGGAACTGTGGTTCATGTAAGTAGATTAGTCAGTGAGCTAGTCCAAGGACAAGACAATGGCAGAAGAGGGGCAGAGACAAAGAGACAGGAGAGACAGACAGACAGACAGACGGAGGAATGATGTTCATGCAATCGCCGAAAGACAGAGAATTATTATTTGAAGGAATAAAAAGGAAAGTGTATCAGAATGTGGCATCAGCCTCACAGAATGCCTGTGACTTTAATTAACAGGAATCATCGACAACAGTTAATGAAGACAGCCTTCACGTTTGAATTTGCATGTGCTACTCTATACTAATGATGATGATGATGATGTTGGTGGTGATGATTATGAAGATCATGATGATGGTAATAATCATAATGATAATGACAATAATTATTGATGATCATCATCATCATGATGAAAATGAAGGTAGTAAGAATAATTGAAATAACCGTAACGTGCTCGTAAAGCACGATTCTGTCAATACGTCTCCCACTTGCATTCAAACATGTGATGTAGTCATCCTTTCGTTCATACGAAACTAACTTACTGACACAAAAGAACATTTTGTAAACACTTTCATGGTTGCGAGAGACAGAAGGATTCCAACTGGCCTTTTGGAGATTTGAAAACAAAAGCGAACAAACAACGAAAAAACAACAACAAATCTTTAATCTTGTGGCCCTGAATGTGTTACGGAAAGCCTTTGAGATAACCCTGGCTCTGCGAGAGTGAATCTTCCAGTTCTTACGCACTGTTATCATGGAAAGAACGACAAAACGTATAAATCAGTTGACAGACACGAAAACATGATGACGTGGGCTGGGGTGGAGGGGTGGGGGGGGGGGCACAAATGAATACTGGAGGTGGAAGGATGTGAGGGACATCTCCTTTTTAAATGGAGAGAGAGACACAGAGAGAGAGAGAGAGAGAGAGAGAGAGAGAGAGACGGACAGACTGACAGAGAGAGAGAGAGAGAGAGGACGATAAGAAGGACGAGGAGGAGGAGGAGGAGGAGGAGAGAGGGAGGGCAGGCAGAAGGAGAAAAGGAGGGCTTAATTATTTAACAAGACGTGCTCGAGTCGACCTAAAGACTCCGTCACATAAAACGTGAAGCTTAATTGGCCAGCAAGCGGAGAGCAGGGGGCAAGGTCAGACGGCACGGCAGAGGGATATAGTTAGTGGGATGAAAAGGCAAGTTGGGGACGCGGAGGGGAGGGGGGGGGGGGCGAAGGAAAGGAGGATTTGAAGGGAAAGGGGGGTGGGGGAGGCGAGAGGGGAAGAAGGCCAAG
>JAFLJL010002522.1:0-5000 GCA_018398815.1 Conus ventricosus | reverse complement strand
TTGTGTGTAAGCTGTTTAAGCTGAGAGAGGAAGGGGTGGGTGGGGGAGAGGAGGGAGACAGTAGTAGTAGTAGTAGTGGTAATGCGGGGATAATGGTGAGAACGACGAGGGTAGGTGGGAGGATGGGGGAGAAAAGTTGGTGGGGTTGGGTGTGGGGTGGGGTGGCAGAGAGGAAAGCCAAAAAAAAAAAGAAGAAAAGGGGGAAAAAAAAAAATCTTCCGTGGGCCGTTTTGTTCCTTTGTGGAAAGGGGGTTAACTCTAGCGACAATTGCCGTCATTCACTTCATCCCGCAATATGGCGTGTCTCGTTCAGGTTCATAGGCTGTTGACCCCACGCCACTCTGTCTCTCTCTCTCTCTCTCTCTCTCTCTCTTCCCCCCCCCCCCCCCCCCCCCCCCTCCTCCCCCACCCCACCAGGGCTGGGTGGGAAAAAAAAACATTTCAATTGCGTATTTCATTACATTAAATAAAATTTCGTTCCGTTTCGTTTCGTTTCGTTTTGCTCTCACTCTCTCTCTCTCTCTTCTCTCTCTCTCTCTCTCTCTCTCTCTCCTAGTCTGACGATAAGATCACTGACCACTCTCGTGTTTTTTTACGTCTGTGTGTGTCAGCGTTTGTTCTCCACCCTAGGTCAGCGGCCGTTCCTAGTCTATTGTGCCGATTGATTTTTGTGGGGCAGGACTTAACGAGTGTCCGTCCTGAAACCTCGGATTATAGCCTAACTGACCACGGAGGCGAAGGCCGGATCAGGGAAGGAAGGAAGGGGGGAGGGGGGGGGGGGGTCAGGAGTTTGACTTTCTTTGAAATAACAAACCGTTCGTATTTGTTTCTCCCTTCTTCTTCTGCTTTAAATCTCTAGGCGACTTTGTTATGTTTGACAAACATTAGTGTTCGGCTCCACACCGTACGTGTGTATACGAAAATGTGGATCAAAGAAACAGAGCGAACAATGAAGCGCGTTGATACAAAGAAGTCAAACGTGGAATGTTGAAATTTCCGAATGGCAATGTGGTTTCAGTTTCCGTTTCACTTTCACTCCGTGCGGACGAGGCCATATACGACGCAATACCACATCTGCTAAGTTTCTAGACCCCATTCTGTGCTGGATTTACAGCTGATAGGTAAATGAATAAATGACGAAGATGAAAGGATTTAAGACGAGGATCTCATGGCTACGACGTAGCAGATGTCTGACCTGCGCATTAGCGCCCCCCCCCCCCCCCCTGCCCCCACCCCGCTCCTCAACATGCTGGTCAGACGTTGAATTACCTACTGACATTGTCTGCCGCACTATTATCATGTGACTGTAGAAGTAGGCGGAATCGAGTCGCAAGACTGATTTAGAGATTTTAACCCACAGTGATAGGGAGAGAGAGACTGAGGGGAGAGCACTCTGATTTTGATTTATATAATGCATGTGACGAACGGCCAATCACAGTGTCCGGCTCACAGTTTGATTTTGACCTTAGAGTAACGAATTATGTGACTGGTCGAAAGCCTCAAGGTTTCAGAGAAAATGTATGAGAAAATGACGTCAGAATGGAGCCCTCCATACGCGTGTTGTCGCCTGGATCCCCCCAGTGGCGCAGCGGATCGTCGACTGATTGATCAACACTGGTAACTCCAGTTATACTTAAACCTAGCTTTACGGGAGGCCGACCCAATCCGCACTTTTGAAGGAAATTTTGAAAGGAAATGTTCAGCAACTCCGCCGGTTAACTCGGACCAACAATTTGCAAGACAAAAGACGACGCGTTTCGACCTCGTAGGTCTTCCTCAGGCAAGACAAAAACCAACATTCAGGACAATGAAAACGAAGAATGAGCAGTCACTTACCATCTCAAATTCGGCGCAAGATGGCGCAAGATGGCGCAAGATGGGCTTTGCGTCGAGTATAAGCAGGTAAGTGATTGCTCGTATGGTAAAGGATCAAAACATGTGCAGACTTTACACAGCCATAAGGCATGTATGTTTCTGGCAAGTCGCCGTTGAACTTCTTTTTTTTTTCCCCTCTGAAACTTCGTTTAAAACTATTTCACACAGCGTATCGTTTCTTTCTCTTTTTTCGCTTTCTTTTTTTTTTCTTTTCTTTTTTTTCTTCTTTTTTTTTTTTGTCTGAAACTTCGGGCAGTCTTGCGCCAGCGAAGTCCAAGAGTGCTGGGCATGATCTTGTGGTGAAGAAGGTGTGGGCTCTGTCTGCTCCGTTCATCGACATCTTCATGGACCGGCAAATTGGGAATCCCTACAAGTGGACCATGTCGTCATCAGCGGGTTTCCCTCATCGTCTGCAGTGCTGTCCATGATCGATTTCCCACACGCGCGCGCGCGTGTGTGTGTGTGTGTCCATTCGTGCGTGTGTGTGTGTGTGTGTGTGTGTGTGTGTGGGGGTGGGGGGTGCATGTGTGCGTGCGTGCGTGCGTGCGTGTGTGTGTGTGTGTGTGTGTGTGTGTGTGTGTGTGTGTGTGTGTGACTGAGGGGAATGGGAGAAGAGGGGGATGGGGAGCGGGACATGAAGATTTCACAACGATTTTTGTTTGGTCAGAAGTGCTGAAAGACAAGACCTCACCACATCGCCAGAGGAGACAGACAGACGGACAGACAGACAGACAGACAGACAGACAGATTCCAGTCCTCTCACGACCATTTTGTTTTTGGGGGAGGAGGGAGAGCAACGCATGCATGAAGAATTTTTTTTTTTTCGTCTTTTATGACTGTCAAGACAGTATCAGTAGACTTCCAACATCCTCCGTAAACAAGCGAGTACCAAACCCACTATAATGAGCACGTGGCAAACGTCTTTCTCTTTCCCCCCACGTGTCTGCCGCACGATGTGTCGACCTCCATTGTGGAGGCCTTTGTAAAGCCCCCCCCCCCCCCCCCCCCCCCCCTTCCCCGACCATGATACCTTCAAAAGCCATTCCTTCAACACCCGACCCCAAAACTTGTTACCTGTTTTCTTTTCATTCTCCGTGTCCCTAAGCACAAGAAGAAGGTAGGGGTGGGGTGGGGGGGTTGGAGAAGAACGAGAGGGGGGAAAAACCTCATCCATCTCTCTCTGAACGTTTGGGGGGTAGGGAGGGAGAGAGACAGACAGACAGACAGACAGGGAGAGACAGACAGACAGAGACAGAGAGGCAGACACACACACACACACACACACACACACACACACACACACACACACAGACGGACAGACAAACAGACGGGCAAACGGACAAAAAGAGAGACAGACAGACACACAGACAGAGAGACAGAGAGGGAGACAGACAGACAGTTAGACAGGCAGAGGCAGGCAGACAAGCAGAAACACAGGACAGACAGACAGAATAATAATAATAATAATAATAATGAATACTTATATAGCGCCTATTCTCAGCTAGAGGCCAAGCTCTAAGCGCTTTACAATCAACACTCGTTTACACAACGGGCTGCCTACCTGGGTAGTGCCGACTGAAGAGCTGCCAGCTGGCGCTTCATTCAGTCGTTTCCCGTGTCATCCAGTCAGTATCGCTCAATATCGATCACTCATTTTCCTTACTTCCTTCATTCTTTCCATTTCTCACGCAGGGCGCATGCTATGTGTAACGTGTCATCCATACCAACGGCCAAACTGGCCTACTCTTCCGAAAGTTGGTGATGGGATTTGACGTGTGTGCAAGATGTTATGCATGCGTTCACACACACGGAACCTCGGTTTATAGTCTCGTTCGAAGGACTGTGAGGGAAATGGAGTCAGAACCAATGTTAACTCCGAGGGAAAATCCCCCTGTACCGAAACGCCCCGGCGGAGGTTCGAACCCGCAACCCCAGGATCACCAAGATTACGAGTCAGGCGCTCTACCAACTGAGCTATTCCGGCTCAGACACAGAGAGAGAACGAGCGAGAGAGAGGTAGGCTCGGGGCAAAGATAGCTCGCTACATGCATACATACATAGCCACAGATTGAAAACTCTCGCCCCCCCCCCCCCCCCCCCCACCCCCCACCCCCACCCTACCCCACCCCACCCCTTCATCTCGCCCTCTCTCTCTCTCTCTCTCTCTCCTCTCTCTCTCTCTCTCTCTCTCTCTCTCTCCATCTACTCGGCGATTGATGGAAGAGGGTGCAGAGAGATGAGGTCTCGATACGTCACACAGGTGAAGACGGAGCGCACCACAACATCCTGCCCACTGCAGCTGTGCCACCTGGAAAGCCAGGAGAGATGAAGGACTGTGGGGGGGGGGTGGGGATGGGGAGTAGGTGGTGGGAAGGGGGGGGGTTGTAGGGGAGGGGTGTGTGTAGGAGATCCTAGGGGACTTGGGAAAGATCCGTGGATAAGAATGGGTTGGGGAGGTGGATGGGGGAGGGGTTTTGAGGGTGGGGGTAGAGGTGAGGGGTGGTGGTGGGGTGGTGAGGGGGTGAGTGTGTCTGTTTGCACGGACCTTTGTTTGACTGCGTTGCGTGAGAACGTAGTCTACCAACGCTGACGGGCGCTTGTCAAACTCGCTCAATGCGCAGGCTCAGGTTTCAGAAAATGAAGCGGAAGTTTCTTTCTTTTTTCTTTTTTTTTCTATCGTTGTGTTAGTTGCCGCCCAGGCTCTGAAAGAGTTATTTTCTCCTGCACGAGCGTAGCGCCACCTCGAGGTTGACTAACGTTGTCGTTCTTTGTTTCATGATAGCGTTGGAAAGTCTTCTTTTTTTTTTTTTTTTTTTTTTTTTTTTTTTTTTTGAGAGGGTTTAGAGGAGAAGGGGGTTGTGTTTCAACAAAATCCTCTCTGTGACAAAAGTCAATCACGTGATTAATTAAAGCAAGTGAAGAATTGCATCGTAGTTTGTATCAATGTTATAATCATCATCATTATCACCGCCGCCGCCACCACCATCTTCATCATCATCATCATCATCATCAATATCGTCATGACTGATTACCATCAAGCTTGAATGTATATTTGCTGTGTTTAAACATGACTTGTATTCTGTCGTGGCATTGACAATTGGGGGGGGGGGGGGGGGGGGTGGGGG
>JAFLJL010002521.1:0-24280 GCA_018398815.1 Conus ventricosus | reverse complement strand
ATATATTATAAATATATAATAATATATATTATATATAATATATTGCATTCTTCTTAAAACTGAAAAGGCAGAGGGTCAAATTACCACTTTCTGCGGTCACTGAGGAGAACAACCAAGTTTCGAAATATCGGTATATGACCAGGAGTTATATGTTCGTGAGTTTCCCTCCCTATTGGAGGATGTCTCCCCCTTGGAGAATATAAGCTTGCTGAAGGCTCATTTTGAAAAGCATTTATTTTATTTTTTCCCCATTCACCCACTCAAGCACATACTGTTAGTTAGGCAGAATCATCTACCACTGCAGATATGAATGCGTATCTCCCCCTATTTCTTCAATCTAAGACATAAGAGCAAGCTTTGTTTATAATTCAATATATATATATATATTATATATATATATATATATATATATATATATATATATATATATATATTTATATATATATACCACTTTAAAATAGGATTTTAAAATGGAGAAATTAAAACCTACAAGCTTGTTTCAAGCTAAAACGCTCTCCTCAGGATATACAATTTGGGCACGCCCACCGGTGTTATATATTGTAGAGAACAGTAAAATGTCTGTTCTGGCCCAACCGCCCTCAACCAGTTTCGGGCGGTTGAACCTAGAACAGACATTTTACTGTTCTCTGACAAGTAAGACTTCAACAACGAATTAAAAATGATAATCCATCACACATTCTCTTTCAATAACCAAAAAATAACGATTATCTACAAACAAGCATACTGTGTAGGATTATCCGTTTTCAATACTAATTTACTAAACTTTTCAGATTTTAGTTTTTGCTTGATCCTGCGTTTTTCCTGATTATTTTCAATAACATCATTTTCACGCATACATTTATCGAATGGTCTCTGTCTTTAATTGTTCTCTAAAGTCTTTTAAAATCCACACACTTATCCTAGCACGATATATCTTATAAAACGAAGTAGATAGACAGACAGACAGACAGACAGACAGACAAACACTAGGCAATCGGCCTTAAGGAAGGAAATTTCCCACACTACCAGAATACTTTACAGACATGGAAATCCCAGAGACCCGTCATTAGGCTGAAACCTGATTACTTAATTTGCGCTGTTGGGTCTTATGACTTGGCAAAGGTGCAATACCGCGTGACCGGACATGCCGATCTAGACCCAGCGCCCTCTCAGTTTAGTTGCGGCTTTCAATGCAGACGGACGTGTTTTGTTTACAGAGGAACAGTTTCTTGCCATAGATGAACATATGTTTTATTACAACTGTATGGCGGAGTATTTAAACAAAAGAAAATCAGGCGAGCCCAGTTCTTTACTTCCTAAGCTAAAGAGAAGTATTGCTTTTTTGGAAGGTAAGGAGAAAGAAAAACGAGAACCTACTATTGATGAACTACACAAGCACCTTGAAAGCTTGTTAATTCAAGACAGAGATTTAGCTGATATTTGAAAGAGATGTTGTTAACTTTGAAAAGCTTTTAACTTTTGAAAAAATGATTCCATTTTTAAAAAATGGCGCTGTTTTATTCAAAAAGCTCCAAATGTTCAGTGACAGGTTTACTACCTGGCAATAAATTAGCCTTGCTGACTGCCTACTATAAATAGCCGTTCATGCTGTGAACGCCTTATTTTAGTAGAAAGAGGGCAGTAGTAAAATCCGCCTGCTAATAAATAGCGTTCATGTACGTATGAACGCCTTAATTTAGTAGCAAGGAGGGCTGTAGTAAAATCCGCTTGCTATTACATAGCCGTTCATGCGTGCTCGTTGAACGCCTTATTTAGTAGCAAGAGGGGCAGCGGTTATTAAAATTAGCCTTGCTGACTGCTACTATAAATAGCCGTTCATGCCGTGAAACGCCTAATTTAAGTAGCAAGAGGAAAGCAGAAAATTCGCCTTGGATATGTGGCGGACACTAAGGGAGGTAACTCTGCACGCCCCACCCCGCCCACCCCCACTTCGCCCCGCCATGCACAACTCAAAGTCACTTCTAAGTTCTTAACTCATGACACCCCAAGTCACTTTTCTAGGTTCTTACTCAAGTCTTCCTCAAGTCACTTCTACGTTCTTTACTCAAAGTTATCTCAGTTATCCTCAAGTCACTTCTAGTTCTTACTCAAGTAACCCCCAAGTCACATCTAAGTTCTTACTCAAGTCATCCACGTACCTCAAGTCTTATTCAAGTCACCTCAAGATTGTAATTAGTCATCCTAACTCAACCAGTTTTATTCAAGTCTATATTATAATTATCAGAAAAAAAACAATAACAAATTCTCTGTTTTTGTCTTAAATAGTAGATGTTATATAGTACACACACGCCTCAAAAACGGTCATCGTCGAGGATGTTCTTGCTCAGCGGTCCTGTGCGCGAAAGAATCGGTCTCATAGATCTTAATGAAGTTCTTACATGGTAAGCAACGCATTGATTACAATTCTGGTCTAAGGAAATTTCTTTTATAGAAACTCCATGTCTTTATTATTGGACTCCATATTTTACAACAATAATAATCCGCCATGATCTATTTTTATCAAAAGAAACAAAAATTTTTATTGCATTTGAAATGGTTCAACATGCTCTTTTGTTGTTGGGCGGTTTCTGGCATGCTTTTGTTCCGCTTCGGTAATTTAGAGGTTGAGATTTTTTAGATGCTTTGGGTTTTGTCGCATTGTTTATATATTTTTATAACCGTAATAACCGCCCCCGCAGCAGCCAGGGCGCCAAAATTACTAACTTTTTAAGTTCAATATCACCATGGAAGACTTTGGTGTTGTAGGTCTTGAAATCAACTTGTTCTTGTTTCTGCCTTATTTTATAGCGGCATTGAAACAAACTGTTGGCGTTGGCGGTGTAATGTTTTCTTATGAAGTTATAATTCTGTACATTATTTTGTTCGTTTGTTCCACTCGCCAATTCTTTTTCCTGCTGCAACAGCCCAGGATGAGGTGGCTTTTTACTGGTCACTTTCTCCACTGATTCGTGTTTTCTGATTCTGTGATTTTCTGGCTCGGTCATTTTGAAGGGTACAAATCTATATGATTAAAAGTAATTAATTCCTGCGATCACTGGCGAACAAAATGTTCCCCCCCCCCCCCCCCCCCCCCCTTCCAAATCTGTAAATACAGAATCACACCCTAGAGACTCTAATGCCTTTGTTTAAACTGGATCCTGTGTTTAACTCATACATAAAAATCTTGTTCAGAATCGATGGAGCCAAATCTACTAACTAGTTTAGTTGTACAACTAAGAAAACGTTTGTCCTACACTTTTTACCTTCTTGACCCCAGTTGCGCTTCATACTGTTGGTGATACTTTGCAATGTCTGTGGCGACATTTGTTGAATCTTGTTCTATGCTTGAATTCATTTCTGAGGTACTGTTTTGTTTTTCACATGCTGCCTAAGAAACAGCCTGTCTTCCTTTTGGGCATAATAGCTTGGTCATCAACTTGATCATTTGTAGTCATAAGTTCAGGAAGGATTAGGCTGCCCTGTAAAGCTGTAGTAGATCATCGCTGTTCATGTTTTTTATATTAAATTAAAATTATTTTATTATTTTTTAAAATGAGCACCGAAAAACTGTTACCAACCTTGAATACCATTCTGCTGTGATTGGTGGCCTAGTGTTAGGATACACAATGCTTGGTTAAAAGCTCGTTAAAAAACAAAACCGGCAGATCTTGGCAAAGTAGGACTTGAAGACTCAGCAAAGCTGATTGCTATTATTACAGCTTCATTAGCAACGAAAGATTTTTTCGTTAAGCACAGGAATAATTTCCAGACAGTATTAATATGGTTAAATTGAAAAAATACATTATAAAAATGGCTTTGCTCGTACTGGTGATTGGTGGCGCTGTGGTTAATGCGCTTGCTTTTAGCGGAAGTAATTACACGTTTAGCAAACTGCGGGGTGTCGGCGAGAGAAAAGAACATAACCAAGCTTGGTGAGCAACTAGCGCAGCGCAGATTACTATGAAAAGCAGAGAATTGAGCAGTTAGATTTATTAACGACACACTGAAAAAACAGGGACATGCAGCTTACCATTAAAAGATGATTGAAAATTCAAGCAATTAAAGAATATTATCTTGGACGGAACCAATCGAGACATTGCCCCCACCAGATAATTCAGCGACTTTTATCATCCATCGAAAAAACAAAAGATGCAAAGAAAGAATCGCGTAGTGTCTTTGGTATGACGTTGTGTATTTTGTTGCGCATAATATGGCTGAATAAAAAATGAACAAAATCTTTATTCGCCAAAGGATATTGGAAGGGAATTACAGCAAATTAAAAAGCTAAGCCAAGCAGCTGGAGTCAGTGAAACACAACAGGAAGGAATGCGTTATCTAAAACAAGCGCTTTGGCAAATTTAATTACCTGCGCCTAGGACGATACAAAGACCACATTTTGAAAACAACGCCAAACGACACCATCAATGGACCTTCTATATTTGCCCCAGATCGATTAGACGAAAAAGATTGAAAGTACGCACTTTACGGGGTCATTGGACATAGCTTTCAAGATACAAAGATGCGGAACATTAACACAAAAGAGATGCTTCTGCGTTGCTGTTGCTATACAACTAAAATATCAAACGAGGCCCTTACCTTATCCTCGCATGATTCAAGTCGATGAAGGAAAGAATTTAAAGGCCGCGTGAATCCTTATTGTCAAAAACATAGAGTTACCATTAAAAGAGGCATTCCGGGGAGTTCACAGATCACAGGCTTTGGTTGAAAACTATAAAAAACAGTTATCTGAAAGGCTTTTCTCTACCAGATCATAGCGAGTGATTGGACAAATTCTCGCACACAAGCATGGGTTAGAAGACTTCCCTCAGTTCCTACGCGCAATGAATAATGAAGAATTTTAAATTAAACAGGTCTCAAACCAGTACAAAGCAATCAAAAAACAAAACAATAAATGTTGTTGAAGGAGAGTCTTCATCCAGCAAACTATTACCATTTGGTTTGAAAGTAAGGTACCTTTATTTACGGGAGAAGCAGAAGGGGGCTGCTCGCTTCAGGGCAACTGATCCAGTTTGGGAGTGTTGACCCATATGAAATAAAAAGTCTTTGTAAAGATGAATCCGCGAGTATTGTATTATTTACGAGGAAACTGAACAACAAAACAACCAGCCCCCAAGATCTTTTGTGAAAGGAAGAACTGCAAATAATCCTGCCAGACACAGTTCCGCTTTAACTGATTTACGTAAATATATTGCGTTAAAATGGAAGCCAAAAGAAAGAAAACCTGGAACGGAAGCAAGAAATGATAGATGAAGAGCACTTGAAATTAATGCGAGACATCATATGATTACGTGTTCTGCTCTTAAGGAATTAATACGGAGCAATCTCACTGGTACGTATTTCTGCTGTTAACGAAACATTATGAGGGTTCCTTGGCACCAAGGCACTGCATTCCAGATCGCCTACAGCTCAAAATCCCAAATTTTGACTATCAATATGGATAAAGAACTTCTTGAAATAATAAAAAAAATTCGAGCGCATCAAAGCAAACCTGAGAAAAATTTGTTGAATTGGAAAGATGATATGGTTGATTTTTCTAGATAAAGTTAATGAAAAATATGGACCCGAATATATACCCGAGAAGATATATAATTATGCCGTTCTCAGTGCCCAATTGCATATGTAAACTCTGGAATAACTAACACCGTTTGGTGTTGTTCTATCTAATGACTTCTTTGTTTACACCAGTTGTGTTGATCTCATGTAGATTAGATCGTAGTTGTACGTGTCATGATGAAAGTCTGTTTATTGAACAATGCTTCTTTGTAGTTGTCATGCAATCTGTTTGACTGCACACACTGCGAGATATTCCCTTTGCTTTTTTGATTGTTTTCTTCCTGGCTCGATTATACTTTCATTTTTTACCTCAAACCCAACAAACTCCTTGATCACCCCTCCGATAATTAACCTTCATCTTTCCTAAAACCTTCTTGTTACCGGTTGAATGCAAAGGGCGAATCTTTAGGATAATAAGATGTGTCGTACCAACCCGCATGCCTTTAGTACTTCTATTCCATGCCGTTATAGATATCTTCAGTAGGGTTATCTATAACAAAACTGTTGTATCTGTGTAAAGTATCTGGACTAGGATTACAAGGGCTTAAAGTAGTCATAAAGAAATTCTAACATCAAACGCTTGGTAATTCTAACACAAGTAACCCACTAAAACCGGGCATATCCACTCTTAGACTTTCTTTTTTTTTCATCATTTTACCAAAAGCTGATCATGAAATCTTCTGAAGTCCTGATTTAATTAGTTTAGAAGTCAGCTTTAATTGCTTCGTTCTCTCTGGTGACTATCTAACATCTTTACGCTTGTGCGGATTCTCCATTGTCGTTCGAAACAGAGCTGTTGTTTATCAGCTTGAAAAAGTCTTTTTCTGAAGCATCTGTGGATTTAGTTCTGAGGATCTGTGTTCATCATGATGTAATGGTTTCATGAACTGTTCTTGATCACACGCAAATATTACGAATGAACGGCTGTCAACTTCAAACCTGTCTTAAATAAAATTGTTTAGACGTCTGTAATGGCAGAATAATTTTTTTTGCCACGAATATTAGGCACAAGTTTAGGCGGTTTGTTTTTGCCATCTTTCGACTTTCTGCTGCTCAGGAATTAGGTCATTTTATGCAGGTCATGGAGTTTATGAGGTATTCTAAGTCAACTTCTCGAATAAGACCTCTTTTACGATCAGCTGTAAGAGTATGCGATGTTCTACAAATTCTTGAATCGTTTTTAATAAACCGCCACCAGTGTACATTTAGGTTGGGCGTAATGGAAAGCGATCTGCGCATAGCCCTTCCATACAGATTGTTTGCATCAAATACATGAGATAGTTAGGACTTTTTTCTACTCGGATCATAGGTCGTCCAGGTATTGTTGTTTGCTTTACAGTAATGATGCGACGCCATACTAATCCACCGCAATCATTTTCAATCATCTGAATCATTGATAATCAGGACAATAAATCATCTGTACTCCAGTAAACTTTAAGAAAGCGTCCAGCTCATCCCAGGCGCAGAAATGTAATGCGCAGGATCCAGGCTATAATGTTTCATGAGGTCATTCCTATAATTTTCAAAGAGTCCCTAACAACCATACATCTGCCCTCAAGTGAATCATGATAGTCTCCCATCGTTTACAACTCAACTTCTGCCACGCCTCTTGAGAATGCTGGTAATCGGAGAATCGCTGATTCCTTTTCTCTGAGACTAGAAAAGAACGCCACCTTAGGAGGAAGTGTATCTTCTTCAACTTTCCAAACTGATTCATGTATTCATAAGGATGATATTCCTTTCTACCAAGTGTTGGGTCCAAATATTCTTCCGTTATTGGTGAGGATTTATAAGGACATAGCCAGTGAACTCTAATGAACCCATCAAAGTGTTGCATAGATTCATAAAAAGACATGTTATTTAAAGTGAAACACATGTACTTTTCTGATGACTGTGCCAATGCATGACACCTAAAGGCGCTGCGAGTTACTGCATGCATTATAAGTTAGAGTTCCGAACCTCGCAAGTTGTGAAAAGAGATGGGCAGCTTCCATGTCTTTGGTTTCAAACTTTGTTGAAGATTAAGATTGCATTTTATGTGCGTGCTCCTCTGAACTTTCCATTAATGTGGATCATGGTCTCTACAGTTGGATTGGCTTTCTCTACTGTCGCGTCCTCACTGTTAGACATTAGTTCTAACCCACAAATCCAACAATGTGTGGCTGATTTATACTGTTGTTGAGCTCTTCAGGCGTCATTAGGATTTCAGACAAGTTTAGATTATTAGAACCAGTCTTACGCACTGGCTGCATGCGTTCTAAGTAATTTGTTTCTGCAAGCAATCTGGTCCTCTATATATTCTGGTTCTGAATGGACGCCATCCGTCCTAACAATGATGAAGGCAATGAGCAAATCTGATGATTTACTCAATTCAGACTGTTTTTCGAAGTTTTTGTGGTGCTGGGCCTTCATAAGGAACACTTGAGTGATTCGAAGTCTGGCGTAAACAAACATGGAGAATTTTGTGTTTTTTCCAGTTATTGAAAACTAACTTTTACTGCCTTCTCTTGGCATAATTAGTTCTGTATTACAGTCAACTGGGCGATCAGTGTTTCTTATGGTCGCTGCGCTGAACGGATGGAATTCTTGTTAAACTTTTCTACAGAATTCTTGTTGTTAGAGTGTTTTTTGCTCTCGCGGATATACTCGTGCGCTCGTCCATTTATATCGACGACTCATTGTTGTCTCAATGTGTACATAGCGGTAGCCCTGCTGGTGAAAACATCCGTAGGTAAAGTCAACATGCTTTTTGTCAGGTCGCAATCGTTGGGCTGTTCATTGCGACACTTTAATGGGGCTGATAGATTTGTTTCCTCATCCAGGTGTAGATATTAACAGTTATGGTTTGTTTTGGTCTTCAAACTGATCAATTTGATCTACACTAACAGGAAAGGTATTTCCATCGAGTTAAGATCATTAATGTCATCCCAATAGTTAGTCAATCTGTCTGCTTTTTTGCGGACGTGATGCACCTTGCACGAAAATACCACATGAAACATTTGCTGTCTGAATTCTTTAATGTTTAGAACTGCCTTTTCGATACATGCTGGGATTCGGGGCAGCGGAATGTAAGCCGGGCCTACAATCGGTGCTGACTAGCCTGATTTAATCTGATCTCTAGGACTTCGCCCTCTGACCAACAGAGCCTTTATTTTGGCTTCTTCCGCGGCTTCATCAATGTGTAAGCAGTTGGTCTGCCCCACCGGGTGTTAAGTCATTAGAGGAAAGAATAGTCTGCTGTTTAGTTGAGACCCAGACTTCTAGATTTTCTTCATTTATTGTTATATATCGATTAAAACAGCTAACATTAATTTTAACTGGCGGTTGTATTGTTAGTTTACTTGGAACTTGAGAAATAGCATGAACAACGCTTGCCGCACGTTTGCTGAATCAATGACTTCTAAATCAATATCATTCAGTGCTCTTGACAAACGCTCTTCCTTAAGCATTCCTTCAAACAATTCGTCTGGTCCTTCAATATATCTTATCCATGATGTGTTTCTACTAACACATTTATTTAAATTTAAAAAAAAAATAATCAGAATCAATATCAAACGTCTTTTTTGTGCTTGGACTCATAAACAAAGTATAAACGCCCTTTGGGTTGTTAATGTGAGCTGTTTAGAACAGAGTTTAATGTCTCGTTTACTTTTTTTTAAACATTCCTTTTTTATCTGATCAGTGTCTGGCTGTTGAGAAAAAGTTGTCCTTGCCTTTCTTTGAAGATCAAACTTTGTCTTTTGTAGTCCTCAAAATCAGCTGTAAACGACTAAATTCTTCATCCGTGATGTTTGAGTCAGCTAGGCTTTATTTATTGTCAGTTTGAAGGAACTAAGTTTAGCTGTTATTAGTTGAACCATGGCTGTGTGCTTTGGAGTTTAGTTTTTATTTTTTTGCTGGCAGTACTTACAGCTAAAGAGCACAGGCCAGAGCTAAAGACAAACCACCTAGAGGTAAAGCTGCGGGTGCACCAACCCTGTTGCTAAGAGACCTACACTTGTTCCTGCTGATATAGCACTTATAGTTGATGTTCCAGTATTAACATATGTACAGCATTAAAGGCAGCAAAATACCTTCTTTTGGTTTTGTTTTATTTTAAAAGGCCCCGCTCTGTTTTTGTTGCATTTGTGAAATGTTTGTTAATCAAAAGGGTTTTTTATGTTGGACTTTTATAGCGGCAGAACCCCCCGGGTCGAGTTCCCATCCCTTTTCTGGCGATCGGGAAATTTTTGGATAAAATCTAAACGGGCTGTTTTTTTTAAAAAATAAAAAAAAATTTGTATTGTATATTTTCTAACTTTTTATCTTGTTTTCGCTGGCATCTATATTAAAAACAAAAACACATTAAGGGGTTTTATGGCCTCTTTTTTTTTATAAATTTTTGAATGTTTATTATGTCTCTAACAGTTTCTCCCGTTCCATGTAACGTTATCCTCCGTTGACCTTGGTCAACCCATAAACCGATTTCGTTTTAAAAAATGACAAGTCTAAACGTAAGATGTGATCTTTAGACCAAGGAAATTTTGGGTTTTCTACACCCCCCGCCTCCAAACAGTTTTCTATTTCATCAAAATGCTGAAAAGGGTTTAAGCCCGCTAGCTTTGATTTGTTGGACCCCCTCATTGTACATTGCACTTTTTTTGTTTTGGATGAAAAAATTTTCATTTTGCTTTTGAAGGGTTTTCATTTTCAACGAAATAAAATACCTTTAAGCGTCTTGCTGGGGCAAAAAACAAAAAATTCCATATGTCCCCCTGCTTTTGGATATTTAAAAATGTGAACACTTTTCGTAATATTTTGCAATTTTGTGTATTGTTGTGGATAAACCTCGCTAAGTTAGGTTGCTAACGATGTAAAACTCAACGAGATGTCAAAAATGCTGTACTTTGCTTCAGTGTCTGAGATAAAAATAACGTTTTAGTCTTTAAAAGTTAGTTATATGACAATCTGTCTTTTAAGCCCCTTAAAAGGGATGGGGCTGCGCTTTTAACAACTAAAAAACTGGGGGAAAGAAAAGCTTTTCCCATCGCATAACTTAGGCTACAAACCTTTGCCGTCTTTAGATTTTCACCCCTATTCTTTTTTTTAGTGCTTTTTCATTTTCGATTTTTTGAAACCAAGATGGGCCTTTTTCATCCCGGTTACCAAGTCAGAATGGTTAAAAATGTCTGCATTGGAAAAAAAAAAATATTTCCTCCCCCCAAAGTTTTATAGAAATTTTTTTAAACGATTGCCCGCCCGATTTGCACAAACTGTCCTGTTTGGGTCTGTTTTTGAGCGGTTCTATTTTGAAAGAAAAGACCGCAGGCCTGGCCTTCACTTCATCTGCTCCTAGGTCGGGAAATTTTTGAAGAAAGAATTTGACCGAATCAATAGTAGATGGTTTATTTGGAACAGTAAATTCCGCTTTTCCCCTTCGCCAAAGGGCTCTTTCAGTCTTCTATGGGGGTCAAAATTGAGCCATATGTTTTGTAAAATTTTTTTTTATAAAACAAAAAAAAAAAGTTAATTATTTAAAACCAGGCAGGCATTGAAGGTAAAGAATTATGTGTTTTTGATCCTGGAGCGACATGGTAAATGATCCTTTGTACAGCATCGCTCAGCCTCTCAATACGGATGAATTTAACAAAAATTAGGGCCAGGAATTTTAAAAAAGTTTGGGCCTAAACCTCCTGAATTTTTAGCCCCCAATGATTTTGTAAAAGATATGGGTCATTTTTTTTAAAGCGTAAAGGAAAAACGTTTTCCCCGCTTACGTAAACAAAACCCCTTTTAAAGTTTGTAAGTTTGATACAATTAACCATGACTTAAGGCAAAAGATCGAAATCGCCTTGGCTTACAAACCCAAAAATTCATGGGGGCGTTGCTAAACTCAAAACAGACTACAAGAACCCCAAAAACAAAACCAATCAAACATGGAACTTCAGATTAAGTAAAAACAGCAACAAATAATCAGCAATGAAGAAAAAAACCCAGTTTATCCGAAAAAACGCACCAAAAAAATAGGGAACCGCTGCTACCTGAAGGATTTATCAGCCCTGATTTGCTTTGGAACCATTAGAGGGAATTAACAAAAAATTTTAGCAAAACTAGATAAAATAGAGACATATAAAAAGAAAAAAAAGAAAAACTCGTTAAAGTGACGACCCCAAATTTTGGGGCCTGGTTTTAAAAAGAAAACCAAAAGACTACTGATTTAAAAAAGAAAATCAGCGAGACTAAAGATTTGTCTACTCCCCGAGAACTTTACAACTAAAGTGAGCAAATAAGAGAAACTATCCAAAAGAATTTTTTTAAAGACACGACCAGCAGAACGAATCCGAACACTGTTTAGAGGCCCAAGGTTCCTTGCGAGCGTTATAACAGCCTTGGATTTGCAAAAGTACCGGGGTTTTGGGCTATTCAGGTGGCGGCGGTAAAATTTTCATTCCTCCACCACCTCACCCCCATCCCGCCTGATAAATCTGGATAAAAACAAATTGCCATCTTGCGGGTTTATTAAAAAAATTTGCCAGTAAAGCTATAGATCTTTTCAGGGGTTTAGGGGGTATTTTATGCTTTTGTCTACTGCAAGCAAAGTAGTTGGCTTTTTGCTGGCACTTATGGGCATTTTGCCTTAATGTTTGGGGTTTCTTTTTTTTAAATAAAAACCAAGTAATCCTGGCCCGTTAATCCCAAAAAAGTGCTGCTTTTTTAATTTTATGGTCTTATTTTTTTCGACTGCGAGCTTTGCTGAATCTTTAATAGCCTTTGGGCTTTGGGCCACGGGGTTTTGGGTGACTTATTCTTTGGGGGGTCATCTTGTTTGTTTATGCTTGCAATATTCTGGTCGAATTTTTGTCGTTTTTTCCAAAATTCTGTTTATTTCCTGCAACAAGGATTTTTGTTGGGAGTTTATTTTTGTTCCCCACTGGTCTGAGGTAAAGGTGTGTAAAACCCCTGCCAAAAGCAAAGTTCTTTCGTCTTGCGAAAAGTAAAAAAATTTTGGTACCTTTTAATACTTTAAGCAAATCAACTGAGAATTTTTGGCGCCCCTAAATTTGCCAAGTACTGTTTTTGTGCATCAAAACCCGTAAAGGATATTATGCTCGATTTGTCTGGCTTGTGAACCTAGCAAAAACCAAAGTAATTTCGTAGAGTCGTTTTTTTTTTTTCCCCTCTATTAGGCCCCTTTGAAATTTAAATAAAGTTGTCCACGTGTTTTTGCTTTTGCTTAGGAACCCCCAAAATAACAGTTGTCTGAAGAGAAAGATTTTTTTAAGGGGGATTCCCCTCATAGTTTACTTTCTGCGCACGCCCCCAAAAAAAGGGTGCCCAACCATGATGCGGTCCAACTTTTGTCTAAAGTCTGTCTTAAAATTAAATTTAATTCGTTACAGCCTTTCAAAAGCCTTTATGTTATTTTGTTGCTGAATGGGATTAAAAAGGTTTGTCATTTGGTAATGGTGTTGCGTTCAGTCAAATAGTCTGAAGGTTTTAATAAAAAAGAAATCTATACCTGACCCACCAAAGGTCAGGTGATTTAAATGATCGCATACGATACCCCCACCCCGTTGTCACAAAACACAGCAAGTTTAACTGGTTTAAAAATGCATCAGTGACTGAACCCACTTTCGCGATGTAGTCTTTTTTAATGGGGGGTTAAGATACTGTTTTAAAAGGCTACTCACCTTTATGAAAAGGGGCACAGAATGCAAGAGTATCAGTTGTTATATTTTTTAAAATTGTAAGGGGCGGCCCAACAAATATTTTGCTAGTATATTTGAATGCACTCTTTTAATTTGTTTTTAAAAAAAAGTTTGTAACAATAAAACTCAAAACGGCCCCTTTTTTTTAGGTATGCTATTTAAACAATGCGGAGCCCAAAGGGTTTTTACTCCCTGAAATTTTTTTCAAAGTTGTATGGTGAATCGAAGAAAAATAATAAGATTTAAAAAATTAATAAAGCGGAAAATTAGTTGCCCGTTCCATACCTGTGGTTTTACGGGTTTTGCTCATAAAGAAACAATGAGTAACTTTCATTTCTCTCAAACTTACAATGCAAATCGAAAAACTGTTGACCCTTCCAAAACCCGAAGAGAAGAAGTGGTTTTTTTTTGTGGAGGGGTAGCTAAAATGTTGGCTTTTCAATGCCAATCAAGCCCTTCATAGTTTTAGAGTTTCCCCGACAAAATACTTTTAGGGGGGAAGTCCCCTCGTCTTGCCATTCTTGTCTTTTCATTTGGGTGATTTTTCGCATGATGAAAACTTAATGATGGGAAAGGGCCCCAACTGCTTAAGAGCTCTTCCATCAGGGAAAACTGCTATTTCGATTATGAAAAATTTAAATTCCCTAATTTCGTTTAAAGTTTGCTTGCGGAAAAGGGCGGATATTTTATAAAAATCACGACAAAAGGGAAATCGTAAAAAGTGATATCTGCACATTGTTTTGGGAAATAAAAAATATTACTAAAAAATAAGTCGCGCGGGCCCCAAAAAACGGGGTTACTTAGGGCCCGTGGTGTATAATTTAGAATTAAAGACCTTGGGACTTGCGGACTTTTAACAAAACGGGTTTGGGTAGCGTTTTTTGGTTTTATACACTAAAATGGTGATTATAAACGAAAAAAGGTTTGGTGACAGAAAAAAATTTCCTAAACGAACAATACGCAAACAGAAGCAAAAATGTTGGGCCCTTTGAATAAAAATAGTTCGAAACCCGACCCAAATGGGGACTTGGAACCTATTTTGAATGGGAATAAAATTTGAATTTATAAGCCCATTTTTCATTTTTTTTGCGTCAAAAAAGTTCAGAAAAGCTTCAAAAACAGGTCCTTTCATGAAAATCTTTATGCCAGGGACAATAGTCGAAAAAAGATGAAATAAGCCCGTATGGGAAAAAAAAAAGACATCCTCCACAGAAGGGGGAAACGGTTTTTTTTTTAAAAAAACTTCACAAAAAATTCAGTTCTTTCCACACAGGAAATTAGGGGCCGTTCACAAAGATTTGAAATTTCTGTCTTAAAAAATGGGGGGGGATGGGGGGTTTTGGGGGGTTTGACTCCTTTTAAAAGGAATATTTTTAGCGGGGAAAAATTAGATTTAAAACCTTTAAAATTACCATCGTCGTTCTTCACAATGGTGAGGAATTAAGGTTAAAACAAGCAACAAAATCATATTAGCTTAAATAGAAACAATCTTACAGAAATGAAATTTGGGTTAAATTTTCCCCTTTTGGCCCCATGGGTTTTATTTTACTGAAAAAGTTTTGACGGGGGAGTTTGATAAAAAAAAAATAACTGGATTTGATTAAATTATTTTTAAAATTTTTGGAGCGCGACTTTGGCGTCAATGCCGAAAATTAAAATTTATGATAAAACCCCCCTTGTTATGATTGTGGACGACGGTTGTCAAGCTAGCGCTTTATTTATTGTCATTTGAAGGAACTAGTTTTAGCTGTTTATTTAAGTTGCACCCTAGCTTGTGCTTTTGTAGTTTAGTTTTTATTTTTTTTTGCGGCAGTACTTACAACTAATAGCAACAGGCCAAGAGCTAAAGACAAACCCACCTAGAGGTAAAGCTGCGGTGCACAAACACCTGTTGCTAAGAACCACAACTTGTTCCTGCTGATATAGCACTTAATAGTTGATGTTCCAGTATTAACATATGAAAACAGCATTACAGCAGCAAATACCTTCGTTTGGTTTTTGCCGTATTTTGAAAGGTCCCGCTCTAGTTTTTAGTTGCATTTGTGTAATGTTTGTTAACTAAAGCTTTTTATGTTGAGGCTTTCTATAGCAGCAGAGACACCCCGGAGTCGACGTTGCCTATCCCTTTCTTCTGGCGAATCGGCACATTTGGATAAATGCCTGAACAGACATGCTTTTTTAAAAAACTAAAAAAATAATTTAGTATAGTATATCTTTCTAATCTTAATCATGAATATATCAGCAGCGCATCATATATTAAAAACCAAATACACCATAAATGTGTTATCGCCTCTCTTTTTCTTTATCAATTTGAATGTTTATTAATGTCCTCTAACAGTTCTCCATTTTCTCCCGCTGTCCATGGTAACAGATTATCCTCCGTTGACCTTAGGTCAATCCATAAACCGTTATTTCGTTGTTAAATAATGATCAAGTCTAACACTGTGAAGATGGTAGATCATTAGACACAAGGACAAACTGTTTGGATTATTCAACGAACCTCCCCCTCCAAACAGTTTTCTTATTTCATCAAAATGCTGATAAGGTTTAAAGCCCGCTAGCGTAGATTTGTAGGACTATACCCTCAATTGTACAGTTCACTTTTGTTATTTTAGGATTAACAAAATTTTTCCAGTTTGCTTTGAATGGTTCTCATCATTTTTCACACAGCAATAAAAATACCTTTAAAAGCGGATCTTGCTGTGAGCCCACTAAAACTAAAATCCCATATAGTGTCTGCCCTGCTTTTAGCATATTTAGAATGATGAATCACACTTTCGTACTATAATTGCTAATTTTGACTGATATAGTTTGCTGGATCAACCTCGCTAAGTTAGGGTTGCTAACGATGTCAAATAACTCTAATCTAAGAATGTCCAGAAATGCAGTACTTTGCTTCGGTGTCTTTAGATATAATAACAATGTTATTGTAGTCATTTAAAAAGTTAGTTCAATAAGAGATGACAAACTGCTTTTAATCTCCTTGAAAGGTATGGGTCATGCGCTTTTAACAACTCAAAATCTAGGGTATGAAAAAGTGCGATTTCCATACGCATAAACTCTTACGGCTACAAACACTTTGCCCGTCCTTTACATCTTCACGCCTATCTATTGTTTTAGTGCTTCTTCATTTTCGATTCCATGAAACGCAAGATCGGCCCTTCATTCCCGTTTAGTCCTTAGATCATAATAGGTTAAAATATGTCTGCATTGTGTAAAGAAAATATTTTTCCCTGCCCTCAAGTTTTTAAATAAATTTTCTTACGATTGCCCTCCCCAGATTCTGCACAACTTTGTCCTGTTTGGTCCTGTTTCTGATGCGAGTTCATTTTGAAAGTAAGACGCGCAGAGCTGGCACAATCACTTCAATCCGCTCCTGGTGCGAAATTTTGTCAGTAGGAGAATTGATCCGAATCATAGTAGATGGATTATTTGGAACAGTAATATTCCCGTCTTATTTCCCCTCACGCCCCCAAGGGCTCTTTTCAGTCTTCTATGCGGGACACAGAATCGGATGCCATATGCTTGCGACATTGTTTATAAAACAAATAAAAAAGTTAATTTATTTAAAACCCTGGCAGCATTGAAGGTTGAAGAAGAATAAGGATGTTTTAGATACCTGAGAACGACATGAGTGAAATACTCCTTAGATACAGCATCGGCTCAGGCGGCACACAATACGGAGTGAATTACAGAAATTACGGCCATAGAATTTTACAAAGTTTAAGGCCTAAACCGTCCGGAAGTATAGACCCCTAATGATTTTGTCAAAGTGATGATGGACATTTGTATTTTAAAAGACGATCAAGGACAAAACGTTTTTCGCTAACAGATAAACGAAGCCCATTAAAGTTTGCACAGTTTGAGTACAATTAACACACCAAAGACTTAAGGCGAGAAAGAGCGAAAACGCCTTGGCATTAACTAAACCAAAATTACATGGGACGCAGTTGCTAAACTTCAAACAGACTACAAGAACACCCAACAGATAACCAAAAACAAAACATGGAACTTCCAAGATTTTAGTCAAACAGCAGACGCAGTAATACCTGCAGATAGAAGATAAACCAGTTATCCGACGAAACAGCACCAAAAACTATAACCGAACCCGGCTGCTACCTAGAGAGATTTATCAGGCCCATGATCATGCTTTGAGAACCATTAGAGGTGAATTAACAATCAATTTAGCAAAACTAGATGAAAATAAAGATGAGCATATAAAAAGAGAAAAAGAAAAAACTCGTTGAAGCTGACGACAACAACTTAGAGCCTGGTGATAAGAAAGAATAACCCCGAAGAAAACTACATGATCTTAAAAAGAGAGATCAGCGAGACTAAAGATTTTGTCTTACAAAACCGAGAACAATACGACTCAAGTGAGCAAGAATAAAGAGAAAAACTCCAAAGAAATTTATATATGAAGACACTACAGCGATCAGAACGAATAAGAACACTGTTTAGAGAGCAAGGATTCACAATAGCGAGCGTTATAACAGCCTAACAAAAGGATTTGCAAAAGTACACTGGTGATGCTATTAACAGGTGGCGGTGCGTCAAAGTTCATTACCCTCCACCACCATCGCCTCCATCGCCGCCTGATAAACATGGGGTAAAAAAAACAACTTGTACCATTCATGCTGTTTATTAAAAAAATTAGCCAGTAAAAGTATAGACTCTATACAGGATATTAGTAGGAGTTGTTTAGCTGGCTTTTGTCTACAGCATAGCAAAGTAGTTTGGCTTTATGGCTGAGCAACTTATTGGCAATAGTGCCTTTATAGTTGGGTTAACATTTTTATAAGAACTAAAGACTCAAGTAATCCTAGGACAGTTAATCCAAAAACAAGTGCTGCTTTTTTTCATAATTCATGGTCATTATTTTTTTCGTCAGCGAGCTTGCTGAATCTTCAATAGCCTTTGGGCTTTGGGGCACGGGGATTGGATGACTTATTCTTGGGGGGAAACATCTTGTATGTTTTACTGCTTGCAATATTTCTGGCACAGAATTATGTTGTTTTGTCCATCCTTCTGTTCATTTACCTGCAAACAAGAATTTCATTGTAGTAGTTTATTATTGTTCCCCTTACCTGGAGTCTGAGGTCAGAAGGTACATGATATAAACCAGTTGCCAACATCAAAGACTAACTTTTCGAAACTTTTGCGAATTGTAAAGCATTATTGGTACCTTATAATACTTGAAGCAAATCAACTGGTAGAATTAATGGCGTCCCTCTAAATTTGCCAAGTCCAGATTTTTTGTGCATCAATACCAGTAGAAGGTTCAGTTATGCTCGATCTTGTCTGTGCTTGTGAACCTAGCAAACACCAAAACGTAAGTACGAATAAGATCAGTTTAATACGTTCTATTCCCGCCTAGTTTAGGCCCTTAGAAGTGCACCTAAGTATATATTGTTCCACGCTGTTTTATGCTCTTGCTCTAATGGAACCCAAGAATGAACATTTGTGCCTGAAGAGAAACGATGGTATAAGAGGATTCCAGACCAAAGTGTATACTTTTCTGCGCACGCCCCAAAAATACGGGGTGCTTAAAGCCATGGATGCGGTCCAACTTTTGTCTAAAGACTGTCTTAAACATTAATATTGAATTCGTTTACTGATCCTTTCAAAAGCCTTCATGTCTATTCCTGTTGCTGAAGGATTAAACGTTTGTCATTTGGTAAAGTGCTTGCAGTTCAGTTCAAAATACGTCTGAAGGTGTAATAAAAATGAAATCTATACACTGACCTCCACCAAAGATCAGGATGATTTAAATGATCGGCATACATATCTCCACACCCAGTTGATGCACAAAACACTGCAAAGTTTAACTGTTTCTGATAAAACTGCATCGAGGAAGACTGAAAACCCACACTTTCGCGATGTAGTCTTTTTAATAGGGGGATAAGATATCTGTTTAATGCGTACGCACCTTTTATTTAAAGTTGTCAGTCCTGGGTCACAAAATGACAAGAGTATCATTAGTTATATTTTTAGATTGTAGTGCGGCCCACACAGAATATTTGGCATTAGTTATTTGAATGCACTCATTTTAAGTAGTTTAAAAATGTTATTACAATAAACCACTCAAGACAGCCCCTTCGTTATTTTACAGTATGCTATTGGATAACGAATGCGGAGCCCGAAGGGTTTCACTCCATGAAATTTTTTACAAAGTTGTATGGATTAATATAAGTAATCGAATAAGAAGAATAAGATTCACAAAATTACTAATGCAGAAAATTAGTTAGCCATTAACCATACCTGATGGTTTATTACGGTTTTGCTCCTAAAAGAAGCATGAGTACTTTGAACAATACTCTCCAAACTAACAATCAAATCTGAAAACAATGTATGACCTTCAAACCTGCAAGAAGAAGGTTACTATTTTGATGGAGAGCTAGCTAAAATGTTAGGCTTACAACTGCCAATCAAGCGTTCATTTTTTAGAGTTACCCCAGACAACTACTTATGAGGGGAAAGGTCCGCTCGAACTAGCATTACATTCCATTGCTCCAAAGTTCATTTGGATGAGTATGGCACTGATTAAAAATTATAAGATGGAAGGCCCTCAACTGTCCATAAGAGCTCTTCCAACAGGAAAGCTGCATATTAGCGATTAATGAAATATACAATTCCCTAATTTACAGTTTTAAAAGATTGCTTTGCGGAAAGTCGATCAGTTAATATAATCAATAACAGACAAAACAGGGAAAGTCGTAAAAGGGTTCTAATCTGCCACATAGTTATGGAAATTAAATACTACTTACAAAAAAATAATGTCCGTTGGGCCAGAAGAAAACAGGAGTTACAATAGCGCCTGTAAGGAGTCTAACCTTAGAAATAAAAGACCTTGCAGAGTTGCAGACTTTGAACAGAACAGTCAGATAGGCGCTTTGTATGGTTTTTGAGTAACACAAAAAAGATGGTGAGTATAAACGCAAAGAGGTTGGCGACAGCAAAAAGTTTTCCCTATGCAAGAACAACTGCGCAATCTATGAAGCAAATAATGTTGCCAGTATGAATATAACATAGTCCGCAAACCTGACCTCAAAAGGTGCCCTTGAACCATATATATAAAGGACATAAAATTTGAATTCCATAAGTCCAAATTAACATTTTTTAAGCCGTCAAAAAATTTCAGGAAAAGAGCCATTCAACTCAGGCCCTTTAACATGTAAGTCTTATGCCAAGGACAAATAGTCGAAAATAGATTGAAATAACGCCGTATGGAAAAAAACATACATCCTCCACAGAAGAGAAACGGTTATTAAAAAAAGTGAAGCTTACCTACAAAATTACAGTTCTTTCACACAGTGAAATTAGGAGACCACGTTCACCAATGATATTTTAAAATTCCTGTCATAAAAGATGGTGGAAAGGGGATGGGGTTGTTGGGCGTTAGTGACGTCCACATTTTAAAAGGAATTAATATTAGCTGCAAAACTTAGACGTTAAACGTCTTTAAAGTACCATCGATGCGTTCTTTCATACTAAAGGTGAGGGAATTTAAGGTCATAACAACAAGCACAAAAATCAATATAGCATTAAATAGAAACAATCTTACAGAACTGAATTGGATTAATCTTACACATTTTGGCCTCAAGGGTTTTATTATACTAACAAGTATTTGATCTGAGATAATATAAAAATAATAACTGGGGATTAGATTACATTTTGTTATAAAACTATGGAGCAGACGACTGGCGTCATGCCGATGTTAAACTTTATGATAAAAGCCCCTCATTGTTTTCATTGATTTGTGGTCAAGACTGTTTTTGAAAAACAATATTCATCCTCGACCCTATTACAAACATTTTTATCGTTTTATAATTTTGATCTAAAGTAAATTTTCTGCCCAACACTAAAATGGAACAGAAGCATATAATGATAGAAGGTATATATGGCGATGATGACATATAATTTTAGTTGATCCAAGCAATAAACTGAGTGAGTGTTTAGAACACTTTTATAGACTGTTTTGAGGGAACCGCAGACACTATTTATTATAATGACTGTTCGGCAGAAAGAGATATAGTTTAAAAAGAGAAACCCTTTGTAAAACAGCTTTCAGTGGAAGACATGCTGAAAAGTGTGTGTATTTTAAGCAAAAATAAACTCTGTTTAAAGACTTTAAAGAGAACAGTTAAAGTCTGTAGTTTTATGTTCACATGAAAGACAGAAACGCCATTTGATGAATGTATGCGAGAAAATGATGACATAGAAAATGAATCAGAAAAACACAGGATTAAGCAAAACTAAATCTGAAAAGTTTCAGTAAATTTAGTATAGAAAACGGATAATCCACACAGTATGTTTGTTTGTAAAAAATCGTTATTTTATATTGGTTATGAAAGAAGAGAAAGTGTGATGGAATAACATTTTAATTCGTTGTTGAAGACTACCTTTGTCAGAGAACAGTAAATGACTGTTCTAGGTTCAACAACCGCCCGAAACTGGTTGAGGGCGGTTTGGGCAGAACAGACATATTTAAACTTGTTCTCTTTGGGTAGATGTGAGATAACGTGGACAGTCGCGTTCGCAGTCATACCGTGTCGGTGATAGTTTTTAATCTCTACCATGATCTGGTTTCCACAATCACTAAGTGTAATATCCCCCCCCCCCTGACAGCAAAATCTTTGTTTAATCGTATATTTCCACGGTAATGTTATGACACCCCCCCCCCGCCCCCCCCATGCACCCTAATGGATAATGGGTTTTGTAGGACTTCCTTAATAAAGTTCCATTCATCAATCAAACTCTTCTCACCTCTCACTCTCATCTCCTCTTCTCTCTCTCTCGTCTCTCACTCTCTCTCTCTCTCAAAGATTTCGATCAGTGAGCGAAAGCATGAGTGACCTCTCAACATCTGTTCAAGGCCGAATGACGTTGAATGAAACAGACAATCATCATCAACAGAGCCCATCGAACAGGCACGGGTCTCCCAAAGCCAATGATTGCCAAATTCGTCAGTGGAGAACAACGGGAAATCATTAAAAACAAAGAGTAAAGGGCGCAGTGTTACAGACTCAAGGGCCTACGTGTTGCCGAACGACTTGACGAGATGCAGGGAGAGATTTGTGGCACGAGCGAAACGTGACGGGAATGACCCCAGCTCCGTACGCTGGCGTCATGATGACGGCCTAAACAAACCGAAGACCTCCCTGGGGCAGGCGTGCGACGACCATCCGCACACCCCCACCCCCGCCAACCCAATATATCTCCAGCTGATGCCCGTGATGAACAGAGAAGAGGGGGGATGGGAGGGGGCGGGCAGCAGGTTAGTGTGGACACTCGCATACTGGAAAGGCTAGAACACGAGGGGTGGAAAGAGTAGGGTGTTGTTGGGACCAACCTGCACGATTGGAAACCGAGCGATACAGTACCGTCGTCAGGCGGCCCACAAAGTGGATTGAGAAACTATCTATCTGTGGCCCAGTTGTATCACAGCAATTACGAGCGGCTAACTGGTTGGTAATCCCCAGCAACAATTGTAAAATCCGAGCAGTTAGCGAAACTGTCGTTGCATGGCACTTTAACAAGAGTTAACCCTTAGCTGATAGTTTAGTTTAGCAGCCGAAAATTTAGAGGTGCCCCACAGCACGCAAAGTCTGCTAACTACAAGATAAGATCGAGATATCCCAACCAGACCTTTGTTCCTTTGGTCTGACACAAGTTGGCTGGCATTCATACAATCAGTCAAGCAAAACAGGCACTATCAAGAGAAAGCCTCGCCTGTTCAGAGAACATTTTCATCCTCTAAATGAATATGATGACCTTGACCTTTTTCAACGTTTTCGCTTCAGACGACAAGATATTAATCAAATTGTGGACATGGTGCGAGAGGACTTGCAGTTTGGATACATGAGGAAAGGTTGCCCTTTCTCCGGAATTACAAGTCCTCATGACTTTCTCTCAGCTGAAGAAAAATTCGGCTTCGTTGCTCTCTTCGCCATCTTTCAGTGATGAACCAGTTGTAGCACGTTTTCCACGCCTTCCGAGAAGCCGAGTTGGGCTTCTTTTCCGAGAACTAACACCATATAAGGAGTTTGGCATTGCGCGGTAGTGGAAATCTCCCGATCTATGTATAGCTAGCTACAGCTAACGGCCATAGCTTGCAGTTAGCTAGCTACGTGTTAAATCTTGCTCATACAACAAAGTTAGCCACTTGCTGTACCTTGTAGGTAGCTAACTATCAGCTAGCGATTTCACTATGAGCTAGGCACCACTCACTAACTTGCTGTTATACAACTGCCCCACTGTCAGTTAGTGACAACACATATCCTGCAGCTCGTGGCAGTAGCAGGTTCGGCATTGCGCACTGGGTCAAGCTCTAGTAAAACAGGACAGGCAGGGCCATCCGCCCACACAATTAATATTTTTGAATTAACAATATTGAAAACCTGTTTAGAAAGATTGGTGACATCTCATTTATAAATCACATGTGTGCCGTTGATGTCGTGTGCTTCACAGAGACCTTCGTTGACAACACATACGATTTCAATCACATCTGTCCCTGATTATTTAGAATTTAGGTCCCCCGCAAAGAAACTTCCAGCACATGGGAGAAACTCTGGTGGGTGTTAGGACTTAAAAAGAATTGCTTTCCTCGTCTAGTGAAACAAATTGAAATAAAGTGTGATAATACTGTTACATAATGCTAGATAGAAGTTTATTTGGTGTCGATCAGATGAGTTGTGTTATTGCAACCTATGTACCCCCCAGAAAGAAGTCCGTGTTATCATCACGGAGACATGAAGGACTCGTTTTAGAAGAAAATCTGTTACACTTCACTGAAAATAAAAATGTGTATGTTATGCTTGTGGATACCTGAACGCTAGGACAGGAGAGAGCAACCCATAACTGAAAATATGATAAATTACTTGAATCCATGGTATGATCTGTTTTTGAAGAAGAGACTTCTATCAGATGTTCCAAAGATGGAACCATAGATGAGTTTGGTAAATCACTGTTGGATTTTTTTTGTTTTATGTATGGTTTAGTAACTGAATTATGTTTCG
>JAFLJL010002520.1:0-25645 GCA_018398815.1 Conus ventricosus | reverse complement strand
ACGTTGACAACCCAATGAATTTTCGTACTCCCCGCTTGAACAACGTGTCTCGTAACCTTTCCCCTTGGGCCAATCCACCCTTCTTCCATGGTAACGAACCACTCAGCCTGGTGCCCTCCATCCCTGACACTGACTGCTGTCAGTGCTAGCCATAGGCTGCACTCCACCCTCTTCAGACTGAATCCCTTTTGGTTCCACTGCAGGTCGTTTCCCTTGACGACCCTTATCCACCTCTGCCAAGGCTGCTGCCTTCTGGAACCTCATGCGACAATCCCTCCCCCACATGTCCCTTCTTGTGACAAATGAAAACCTAATGTCCCTTTGCCCTTCCTTCTGCCCCACCACTGGGTTTGCAGACTTTGCAGAAAACTCCCCTAGTCTCCTTGCACTCTTCTCACCTGTGCCTAGCACCTGTTTCTCCTGCACCTTAGTGCCCAAACGTGCCTCTCTATACACCTCTGCGAACTTCAGCAACTCCCCTGCTGTCTCTGGCTGTCTCTCTTTCAAATGTATGGTTAACTCAGGGCCGCAACCTGACAAAATCTTTTCCCTTTTCATAACTAGCTCTTTCAATTCAGCGAACTCCTTCTTCGTACCGCTCAACTCTAACCATTCTCAAAATAGTGATCTAAACGTGCACCAAACTGAGTGTACGTCTCACCTGCTGTAATTTAGCTGAACAAAATTTCTTCCTGAACCCCTCCTCTGTGAGGTCAATCCTTTCATCAACGTTTTCCTTCACAGCGCCGAAATCAGACTGTTGTTCTGCTGGTAACGCAGTAAAAATTTGTAATGCCTTACCCGTCAGTAACGCTGACAAAATGACTGCCACTCTTCTGGAGGCCAACCCTGACTGGTCGCAAACGTTTCGAACGACTGATGTATGCATCAATCGAATCGGTTCCTTCAGAGAATTTTGGCAACTTGGGTCGGGGAGCGTAACTGCGCACAGAGTCACTGGAAACTGAACTCCCATCCTCGGTGGTCTCCCTTTGTATTCTCACTTTCTCTAACTCTAATTGAACCTTTAATCTTTCTTTTTCCCTGCGCTTCCTTTAGTCTTTCTGTTTCCTGCGTTTCCCTAGCTTTAATCCTTTCCGTTTCCTGCGTTTCTTTATCATTGTTAGCCTGAATCCTTAATTTTTCTATTTCTTGCGCTTCTGCTGCGACACGGCGTCTTTCCGCGCGTTCATCCCTTTCCATCTTTTGTTGGTTTTCAACAAATGCACGCAACTCATCTCCTGAGTAACCTAAATCACGAGCGACGCTCACAAGTTGTTCAATAGGGGTGTTCTTTTCTTCCGCCATTTTATCTTCTTTTTTTTTTTTTTTTTTTTTTTTGAACAAGATTTTATTACTACGACAGCCGAACTGGTGGTTACCGACACGAGTGACGTAATAGCACAATCCTATGAATGATAATGTTAGCTTGGGACAACGTAGTTAGTTTTTATAAGACGCCCAGCGCCTGACCCAACTATGAGAGCGAATTATAGGCAATCTGTGCGAAATAAGTACTCTGGGGCTGAAATGCCAAGCCTAGTATTAACTATCTTGGAAGCAATGCCAAGCCTAGTTTTTTAACTATCTTGGGAACATACAGTAAGACAACCCCTTGTCTTAGGATTACAATACTTGAATCCCACCCAGCTTCCTCTCTGAGAAGTTGAACAATTATAATAAATGGGCCAGAATATCCTGTCAAGCTCGCCAATAAATTGTCAACCTCGGGTGATGTCGATGGAGGAAGGACTAGCGCACAGCCCAAACACACTCACAGCTTGCTTACAATCTCATTCATATATCATGCATTCGTCACATCAAACCACTAGTAAAGTCTATAACTTTACTACCATGATCATAGAACGAAACATCAATGCATATGGAATCAAATGAAATAAAACATTCTCTCTTTCCTGAACTTCACAAAATCATTTATCTAAAACATCATTAACTAACCCGGGTATAAATAGATTTCTACTTTCCCGGGCCGGGTGATCTTAACTTTTAGAATCACTGCCCTTTCTTTTCCCTTTTTTTTTTCTTTTCACTGTCCTTTCACAACACGCCCAACGCGGCCCCGGGTAAAAGTTAGACTGTGGCAGGGGTAGGCTGGCTGCGGGCACTGGTCAGGTCAGCCCGCTACGTTGGTGGGTTGGGACTGCCATGAAAGTGGCGGGCCAAAGTATAGGTCGAACCCCCGGTTAGATGGACGTCTACAATCGATCGTTCCCCTTTTCTTTCTTCCTGCTTTAACGCATGCACTCTTCTCTCTCTCTCTCTCCTAGTTCTCTAAAAATGGCATGGTTTTTTTCTTTCCTTTTTTTTTCTTTCTTTTTCTTTTCTTTTACAACTCTCTCTTTCCACATCTCCTTTAGTCCCCCTTTGCAGACTATATCTGGTGCTAAGCCAAACTTCATCCTTCACCTCTGCCTTCTCCTGAGAGACTACCCCCAAACCTCTCTCTCTCTCTCTTCCCTTCTCTCTTTTCTTTTCTCCCCCTCTTTCTCTGCTTCTTCTCGTCAAGCTTCACAGAGCCTTTTTCCTCTTCTCTCTCTTTTTCGTTCTGTCAGACTATCGGGTTAATGCTTAAACTTCCTCCTCTATCTCTCTGCCTTTTCCTGCAGACTACACCCCAAACCTCTCTCTCCTCTTTCTCTGTTCTTTCCCACCCCCTCCTTCCCTGTAGGCAGAGCCCCTCCCCCGAACTTCCCCCTCTCTCTCTCTTCTGTTCTTTTTCTCGTTCTCCCTCTCTCTCACTCACCATTACTTTATCCCCACCCATGCCCAAAAGGGGCCAGTACCATGGTCTATTTTTACCCTGATACCCGAAGTTATTCCCTCTAATTCCATTGGATATTAAAATCATGACATCACCCTCACCCCTTTCTCGTGGGTAAATTTGGGTCTTTAATTGATTAGCAAATTTCACCCCCACCACGCATCCCTTCCCCCCTTTCCTATTTAAAAAGGTGCCGTGGGGCTTAACGTGTGGGCACTGGTCACTCAAACGGCTAGAGAGTCGGGTAGGCCCGCACGTTGCCCAAACCCTACCGGCCTGTCGGCCACCATCAACTGTCTTGTCTCCTTCTGTGTTAAATTTGGCCGGGGGGGAGCAGGGACCGTCTTCGGACCCCAAGTGTTTGAGTTAGAGCTTGCCAAACCCCGGCCCGACTTTGGTTGTTCTTTTTGCCCGTGACCTATAATTGAGGTTTTAGGGTTGCAAGGTTTCTGATGAATTGGGGTTTAAATGGTGAAAGGGTTTCTGATAAATTAGGTTGACGGTTTGCAAGGTTTCTGATGATTGGGGTTTTGACTTTTTGAAAGGGTTTTGATGTTGAGGTTGACGGTTGCAAGGTTTTTTTGATGAATTGAGGTTGGGGGTTAAAGTTTCTGATGAATTGAGGTTGACTTTTGAAAGGTTTTCTGATAAATTTGAGTTGTGGTTGCGGGTTTTAAATTGATTGAGGTTGAGGGTTGCAAGGTTTCTGATAAATGAGGTTGTGGTTGCAAGGTTTCTGAGAATTGAGGTTGGGTGGCGGGTTTTGAGAATTGGGTTTGATGGTTGAAGGGTTTATGATGAGTTGGGGTTGAGGTTTTAAAAGGTTTCTTAAATTTGGGGTTGTGGTGCAAGGTTTAGATGAGTTAAGGTTGGGGTTTTGCAGGTTTATGTGAATTATGTTGAGGGTTGAAAGGGTTTCTGATGAATTAGGTTGAGGGTTGAAGGGTTTTATGTGAATTGGGGTTATGGTTGCAAGGTTTATGATAAATTGAGGTGATGGTGAAAGGTTTATGAGAATAGACAAGAAAAAAAAACCCCAAACGAGTAGATTTGTGTTGGGCGTGTGTGTGCTGGTGGTGCGCGCGCACGCGCGCGGTTGTTTTGGTGTGTGTGTGTGTTGTGTGTGTGGGGTTGTGTACAGCGGTGTGTGTTGTGTGTATGTGTGCGGCGCGTGGTGGGTGTGGTGTGTGTGTGGTTTTTGTGGTGTTTGGGGTGTGTGTGTGTTGTCTTGTAAGAAAATGAAGACAACATACCTTCGTCCGAAAATGACTGCAAAGGGGGGGGCAGGATAGTTTTCTTTTTCTTCATATTTTTGGACAGGTCTAGAGATATTCACCGTGCCCCCCGTAGACACCAGTTGTATCCATTAAACCACGTCTCGTGGGCCCCCTGCCTACCGGGAAAAAACCGCCGAAAATCTGCCTGCGGGCCCCTCTAAGGGTGTTCGTGTCGTTTCCCGAAGGATGCTGATTATGTACTAAACTGGATTTTTTTTTTGCCGGCCAAATCTTGTGGCACGGGGGAAGCGAGCGGTAAACTTTTTTAAGTTTGCTGACAATTTGAAAAGGGTGGGGAAAAACTATTTTAAAGCATTTGATTTGGGTGCACTTAAGTTGGGAGGTGCTGAGTTTTAAATTTTTAGGAAAGGGCTGCTAGAAAAAAATTTCGTTATTTTTTTAAAGAGTTTTTATATGTCGATAGTGACTTTTCACATCAACCGATTTTTTTTTTGCACGTCAATCGTGGTGGCAAAACCTTTCCATCCAGTGATCAGGGGAATTACTATTGTAAGCAAAGGGAGTATTTCAAAAACTCATTTCACAGGGCAAGTTCCCCCTAAAAGAGTAAATACCGCCTTCAAATTTTCGTCCCCTTTGGCCATGCATACAGTAATCTACCTTTTTTCAGACGTTCCACTAAAGCACGGAAAAGCCCTAAAGGGGGTTATGGTTCCAGAGAACATGGACGTTCCAGAAATCAGGGCCGCCTCCTGGGGGAGGAGGTCGCAGGCCATGTCCGGCCCCGACCCCCGCCTGGGGGGACCGGAGCACCGTCCCGGCCGGGCCCGGGGGCGGCAGGGAAAACGCCACACTACGGATCACCGCTTCGCAAGGTACCAGCGGGAAGGGGGAACCCCGGGCTTCGGGCAGAAGAGGGCCCCCTCTTCCAGGCATTGGACGGGGTGAAAAAAACGGCGACTCATCACTTCATCATCTCATCATCATCACCTTTCTTCTCCTCCCTTCTCACCCTCGCCCATCTGGATCATGAACATTTCTAAATTAAGACAGGCACCACAAATTTCAAAAAGGAAAAGACGGTAAAAAGAGATGAAATGGAAATCGATGGCCTGGGCGATTACATGAACACAACAGCTCATCCATTTTATTTTGGGGGTTTTAATGAAAACGAAACTGCACCGCATCCACACATCTTCCCGAATAACGGAAACGGGACAACCCAACCAACCGCAGGGCGGGGGTTCCTCCTGGTCAGCTTGGGGTCCCATCTGACCCCAATTTGATTGGGGGGGGGGGGGGGGGGGGGAAGGGGGGGGGGGGGGGGACGGGGAAAGTAAAAAGAACAGCTAAGATGGCGCGAAGGAACCCGCTGTCGCCCCATCATAGAAATGCCCTTTTTTCACTGCCCATTGAAGCGTTTTGGGGTGTTTTGGGGTGAAGTGCTAGCCCCAGTCCCACTTGATGATAGATCATTCCCTCTCTGCCTATCATGTTGGTGAATGTCGTTTTGCCCCCATCCAGTCGGACCCAATTTCAAAATTGTTACTAAAGAAACTTAATCAACAGCTTTTGGGTTCATGACTTGTGACACATCTAATAATTCGTTCAAATTTTCCCCCATCCCCATTGCATCAGAGTGGAGCCCAGTCGTCCCCTCAAAATCTCTTATATGCTCTAGTGTGTGTGTGTTGTGTGTGTGTTTGGTGTTTTGTGTGTTTTTGTGTGTTGTGTTATGATGTGGGGTGTGTGTGGGTGTCGTGCTGCGTGCGTGCCGTGGTGGGGGGGGTGTGTGTGTTTGTGTGGGTGTGTGTGTTGATTTAGTTTTTTGGGGTAAACATGAATGAAAGAAGGAACCAACCATGCGTTGCTTTCTGCCTTCTTTTGTTTCAGGCCACTCACCCATGCGGGGATCTCGGCCACCGGGACCCCGCCCCGCCTTTGGATGGAGATGAAAATGAAAAGACAGGACCCCCTGGCATAGTCCCCGCCATAGAGCGGGGGCCCCGTAGACCCTCCCCACCATTCAGGGTATTAAAAACCCGTTTTGCCCCTTCCTTCGGTCGGCCTGGAGAAAAGCGCCGGGACAGAACCTTCAAAGCAAAGCCGTTAGGGGCCCCCCTGTTCTTACCACGTCAAGCCACCGATGTTCACCGCTCGGAAAATTCAGTCACGGGGGGGGGAAAATTCCCCTGAAGGTCCCACCCCCGGAAAAAGGCGGGGGGGAGAACCTTAAAACCCCTGCCCCCAAATCCCTAGCGAAGAACTTGCCAAAAGGGGCCCCCCATCCCCCCCCCTCACCCTCTTTCACCCCCCGGGGGGAAAAGATGAAGAACTGGTTCAGGGGGAGAGCCATCGATTTTTTGAGCTTTTTGAACAATGAGACATGAGTACAAATGTCGTAAAAAGGTTTGTGATCCATTTGGATTAAAAACCCAACTCAGGGATCTTTTTATGCTTCCATAAATCTTTTAGATGAATGAAATTAAAAATCTTCCAGGGAAACAGTGGTCTGGTTTGTAATTTGGGAGAGTAACCTTTTTTTTTAAGGGTTGGAAACTCAATCGCTGGAAACGTGGAATTGCTTGTAAAAAAGGGGTAAAAATCCCCTTTTTGTCTGACTGATTTTTAAAAAACCAAACCGATAAACTGTGATAAGGCTATAACTTAGGGTAAAACCCTTTTTGTAACTACGTAAAACGTGTGAAGGATTTTTGGGGAACTAACCTTTTTCTTTTTTACTTGGTTAAAAAAAACTGGGGAAAACGTATTTTTTTGCATTGTAGAGTGAAATAGTCATTTAAGGTAGGAAAAAACCCACCGTAAAACGTAGTTTGACGTATACAGAAACTTGGGTAAATCCCAACCCTTTCTTGTTTGACGGGGGTAAAGCTCCCCATAGAAACTGGGGATTTAGAGCTGCAACGGGGGTGGGAATCTTTCCTGTTCCCCGGGGGTGAAAACCCACTTTAGAAACTGTGACTAGAGTTGAAAGGGTAATTTTGTAAAAAAAAAGGGTGGAAACTTTTGTAAAACGGGTATGGAAGCGTGGATGCTAATTTTTCTTGTCTAAGGAGGGAAAAACCCCTACCGTGGTAAGGCGTAAATGTGGGGAATAAAAAAAATTTTAACCTTCTAGGAAAAATATTTTGTTTTAATAACGAATGCCTACTTCAAAAAAAATCGTTCGATAAACAAATCTAGGGAACAGCATTATCCCTATTTTGACTTTGATGTTTTTGTATAAGGCACATTCCCTATGGTGGGATTCGTAACGGTAGTTTTTTTCCAAAGCAAATTTCCTTTGTAAAAAAAGGGGACCCAGAAAATTTTTTCCCGTTGCTATACACAAAACAATTTCTTTACAAGCTCAATATCTTGAAAGCGTCTTTTTTACTCGAATAAACTTTAGACACTTTACAAAAGGCTGGTACTTTTGAATGTGATTAGGTATAGTTGAGTTGTGATTTCCTTTTCTAAAGCAAATCCTTGGTGGTCGGAAAAATCCCGGGGGTTCCCCTTTCCCCTTTCCCCCTCCTCCTCCCCGCCTCCTCCCCCTCCTCCCCCTCACATCTCACCATCATACCATCATTACATCTCATCTCATCACCACCACAACCCCCTTTCTACAACTTGGCATTGACAATCTTCCATCCTCGTCTGTCCTTGCCAACCCCGGGAAACGCCAAAGGTCAGACTTCTGGACATTTTCCCCCCCTCATCCTTGCTGCCCCCTTCCCTTCCCCCCTGGGAAATGTGCCCCCCACGATGGTGGTCAAGGTGCTGGTCGAAAGTTGACCATGTAAAAGGGCCACTTAAATTTTTACAAATATTCCCGTAATATGTTCACTTTTAGGCAGAATATTTCCCTGACAGAACCCTTGGGGCAAATAAAACGAAAAAGTCTCTTTTTACCAAAAGTAAATCGCACATAAAGTCATTTCCCGTCAGAACCCCCCTTACATATGATTTTTTTCCCCCCTTCATCAGCAAACTGTAAGAGATGAGCTAATCTCCCGTGACGTAACTCACACCAACCCAACCTTTTAACTCAAAATCAAAGCAAACCCCTCAACACTAACACCTGTTCGTTTTCCTTGTTAAAAACGAGGCATCCTTTAAATGGGCGTCCCCTTCATTTAAAACCGGCTCTGTTTGTTCACCATATTGTGGAAAAACCTTTTTTTTAAAAATTCACAAGTTTTAAGTGTTTTATTTTTCTTCAAAATGTTTTCCTTCCAATCTTCACATTTTTCTTCATTTTCCGTGCCCCCTTTAGACGCCCAGAACAGTTTTTCAGGGGGTTTTTTTCCTTCGTTTAAAATGTTTTCAAATGAGCAACGTCAAATTGACACTGCTGTCAAACCCTTCCGTGTAAGGCTTGTTATCAAAGCACGCACAGTTTCTTTTCTCCCTTTTTCTTTCCTCCTCCCTTTTTCTTCTTCTTCTCCTTTTTCTTTTTCTCCTTCTCCTTCTTCTTCTTTTCCTTCTCCTTCTTCTTCTTCTTTTTCTTCTAAAGGGAAGATCTATGATAGGGTTTTAAAATATCCTAACAAATAAACTTTTTTTCGGGTTTTTTTTTTCAATTTGAAACGTAAAAAAAAACAACGAATTTTTGTTCGAAAAAAAGTCGTGTTTACCCAAACTGTTTAAGAAAAGACGTTTAAAAACCAAAAGGACTTCTTGGACATCCTCTATTGACCCCAAAAGAATAAAATTGTAAAAGATCCCAATTACCAACTCACTAACTACGAAAAGACCAAAAACGTGGAACATGATGAAAAAAAAGGGATTGACATTTTTTCTCTTTGTGAATTATTGACTGGACGCGGGTTTTTCGACTTCGGACATGACCGACATCCGGGCGTGATTTTCTCAGCTTTTTGCATGATTAACAGGCAAGACGGGGGTTTGGGCAATTTCATGTTTTATTGACACGTAGGGGCGGAATTTGCAACTTGTGACATGAAGGGGTAGGGACGGGAATTTGTCAATTTGTGAAAGATGGCAGTAGGGGGGGCAATTTGTCAACTTTTTTAGAAGGGATGTAGGGACGGTAATTTTTCAATTTGTGACAGGGGGGAATGAGGACGGACTTTGTCAAATTTTGTTCATGACCCAACAGTTAGGGGGCAAAGTCAACTTTGTGATCCACGACATTAAGAACGGGGGAGATGTGCGGACTTCAGTTGAGGGTCTTACGTTCAAACCTTGACAACGTCGTCAGAACCCCACCTCCCCTTCCCGACTATTCCCTCCTCCCTCCCCACCTCCTCTCCCCCCTCTACCCATCTCCCTCCCCAAAATCCATCCCACCCCCACCCCGCTCGTCTCCCTCTCCATCCCCCCTTTATCTCCACTCCACCCCCCTTTATCTCCACCCCATCCCAATCCATCCCCCCCCCATCCCCCCCTCTGCTCCATCTCCCCCCCCACCTTTTCTCCCCTCCCCCCACCTTTTTTCTCATCTCCTCCCCCAACCCCTCCCCCCCTCCATCCCCAACGCCCTTTTCCCCTCCATCCCCAACTCCCCCCACCTCCATCCCCCAAATCCTTTCGCCTCCCTCCCCCCCATCCCCCCTTACTCCCTCCCCCTCCCCCTCCCCAAATCCCCCCCACCCCATCCCCCCTCCTCTCACCCACCCCACCTCATCCCGCCCCATCCCCGCCCCATCCCCCCCCTTCATCCCCCCCCCCCCCCCTCCCTTACCCCTCCCCACCTCCATCCCCACCCCCATCCCCCCCCCATCCCCACCCCCTCCCCACCTCCCTCCCCCTCCCTCCCCCCCTCCATCCCCCCCTCCCCTCCCCCCCCCCCCCGCCTCCCTCCCCCCCTCCATCCCGCCTCCCTCCTCCCCTCCATCCCCACCCCTCCCCCCCTCCATCCCCCCTCCATCCCCCCCCTCCATCCCCCCCTCATCCCCCCTCCCTCCCCGCCCCCTCCCCCCCCCCCCCACCTCCCTCCCCCCCCCCTCCCCACCCCCACCCCGCCCCCATCCCCGCTCCCTCCCCACCTCCCCCCCCACTCCCCTCCCTCCCCCCTCCTCCCCCCCCTCCACCCCCCCCTTCCCCACCTCCATCCCCACCTCCACCCCCCATCCCCACCTCCCTCCTCACCTCCATCCCCCCCTCCCCCCCCCCCATCCCCACTCCATCCCCACCTCCATCCCCCCCCTCCATCCCACCCCCACCTCCCCCTCCCCCCCCTCCCCGCCCCACCCCACCCCACCCCCCCCCCCATCCTCACCCCACCCCCCCCCACCCCGCCCATCCCCCTCCATCCTCCCCCCCCTCCCGCCTCCTTCCCCCACTCCACCCGCCCCATCCCCCCCCCATTCCCTCCTCCCCGCCCCACCCCCCCTCCCCTCACCTCCCCCCCCCACCCCCATCCCCCCTCCCTCCTCCCTCCACCCCACCCCATCCCCCCCCCCCATCCTCCCCACCACCAACACCCCACCCCCACCTCCCCCAACCCCCCACCCTCCCCCCCCTCCCTCACCCCCCCCCACCTCCTCCCACCCCCACCACCCCCTCCATCCCCCCCCCCCCCCTCCACCCCCCCTCCACCCCCCTCCACCCACCCCCATCCCCCTCCATCCCCCCCTCCATCCCCCCCCATCCCCCCCTCCCTCCCCCCCCCTCCCCCACCTCCCTCCTCACCTCCATCCCCCCCATCCCCCCTCCACCTCACCCCCACCACCACCTCCCCTCACCTCCATCCCGCCTCCATCCCACCTCCCCCACCCCCATCCCTCCCCCCCGCCATTCCACCTCCCCCCCCTCCCTTCCCACCTTATCTCCTTCCCCTTCCCACCCCTCACCATCCATCCTCACCCTTTTTCTCCATCTCCACCCCACCTCCATCCCCACCCATCCCCGCCTCCATCCCCACCCCCATCCCACCCTATTCCAGCCCCTTTTCCCCCCCCGTGAAGATACCTTGCTGAAAGACGAGCGTCAATAACTTCATAACCATGTCAGACGGGTATAGTGGGAACCCCCCAAAAGCCGCAAACCCCCGGGAATCACGCAGAAAGGGGGTCAGTGCGCCGCCCGACCTTTTCTAAACTACCACAGGATTTGTAATACTAAAGTGAGTGGCTTTAAGTTATGTTAACTTTCGCAAAATTCCGAAAAATGCCCAAAAAAGTTAAGGAAAATAAAAAAGAAAAAAATTTTGCGCTTGAAAATCGATCATCCTAAACATTTTTTCAGGGCCTATCCATGTTTGCCGATTTTTTGTCTTTACTTGCAAAACAGTTGTTTTGTTGTTGGTCGTACCCCGGTAAAAGACCGGGGTATCCAACAGCCGAAG
Organism: Conus ventricosus; assembly: GCA_018398815.1. Lineage (NCBI taxonomy): Eukaryota > Metazoa > Mollusca > Gastropoda > Neogastropoda > Conidae > Conus > Conus ventricosus. Next base: position 14,310 of record JAFLJL010002520.1, on the reverse strand, counting down.
CATTTGAACATACGGGACAAATGCATCAGTGGGGATGAAACATTTGTGTGGACCGTTTTTTTATTACCCCCCCCACATGGGCAGCACATCCCATTCGGGGGGTTTGGGAACTGATAATGTTATGCTAGGAGCTTTTTCACTGAAGACAATCCCCACATAACTATGCGAGCAAACAACATTTTATGTAGCCTTGGGGTTCTGGCCCAGTCAAATTTGGGCGACAAGCCGCCAAGGGTATTTTCTTTTCAGTTATGTTTTTATGTTTTGGGTTTCAGTTCCTTAACGTGTGCATCTTTCGGGTCTGCCCTCTCGTCGTCTGTTCCCCCTGTGTTCTGTGTGTGTGTGTGTGCGGGGTGTGTGTGTGTGTGTGCGGTGCGTGCGCGCGTGGTGGCGCGCGCGCGTGTATGTGCCGCGCGCGCGCGCCGGGTTTGTATATTCCGTTTCTACAAAATTAGTAATTATTTAATTTAAACCCCTTTTTTCAGCGACGGGTCAAAACAAAAGTAAAGAGTGTTTCGTTTAGTTAATGGTTACTGTGATTCCCTCAGACGCTATCTTTTGTTTGTGTGTCAGCATCAACTCGTGATTCCACTCAACCTATCTTTTTTGTAGTGTCACACAACTCGTGATTCCCCTCGGCGCTATCTTATGTTTGGTGTCAGCATCAAACCGTGATTCCCCTCGGACGCATCTTATGTTTTTAGTGTCAGCATCAACTGTGATTCCATCGGGTTTTTTGATATTTTTTGGGTTTAGGATCTGTTAATTACACTATTTGGACAGTGTAAACCGATTGATGGGGATGTCTTTCGTGTTTGTTGGTTCGGGTTTTTGATAAAAATTTATTACTTAGGGGCCCTTGGACGTATCTCCCCTGATTCCCTTGGGGGGGCTTTCGATGTTTTGTTTTGGGTTTGGGTCTATTATTTTCGCCATTTTGGGCACTCTCAACACGTGATTTTATTGGGACGCTTTAGATTTTTTAGGGACTATGTCTGTGCATGATTTCACAGGGATATTTTCCCGATGTTTGCAGGGTCCGTGCATGAGTCCCCGGGGGATCTTTAAAAGTTTGTAGGGCATTCCGTGATTCCATGTAGGTCCTGTATTTCATTTCAAATTCGAGTTTTAATGTTCAGGGTCTGTGTCAATTTGATTCCCGGGTTTTTGGATTTTATGGGCGGGGTCATTATGATTCAAGGGGAGTCTTTTTGGATTTGAGGGGTCTTGTCTGATAAGATTTAATCAGGTTTTCGAGATGTTTTTTGGGTCGCATTTTACATGATTAAATAGGTGTTTCGAGATGTTTTTAGAGCACATCTTTAATGATTCAAAAAAGGGTTTTCTAGAAATGGGCCGGTCTGTACAACACAGTTCCTTTAGAAGCTTTTAGATTTTTTTAGAGAAGAATCTAGGGATGATTCAGTGGAAGGGAACGAACAATGGCAGAAAAATCAACATGATGATTGAGGCCATTCAACTGGAGATGATGATGAACGTCTTCAGTTGTTTATAGGATCTGTACAACTTGTGGTTTTGTTGGGATGTCTCGGATATGTGTCAGGAGTCTTCAGATGCTTGTAGAGTCGGCATCTACGCATGATTCAATTGAGGTATCTTTAGATGTGTAAAGGCCTGTGTCCACACGAGATTCCACTGAAACATCTTTGGATATTCGTACGGTCTGTGTCTACATGTGATTCACTGGGATGTCTTTAGATGTATGGGAGTCATTATATGAACATGATTCAACTGGGATGTCTTTAGATGTTTGTAGGTCGTGTCTCACGTGACTCCATAGGAATGTCTTTAGATGTTTACAGGCTATGTGTCAACATGTGGTTCCTTTAGGATTTTCTCGGTTGTTTGTAGGTTCATATCTGTGGGTTACACCATTTGACAGTAGCAATCTTGAAGACAGCCTGGTGCTCTTGATGATGGCAAGCAATCTGCTGCCTCCCCGTCTAAGCACTAACTTGACATATGTTGACACGGCACAAAATTTGGGTTTTAGATCGTAAAGTTTCAAATAAAAAGCAGATCGTCCTTATGAAAAATGGTCTTTAAAATGTCATCAGAACTTTGGAGTTCTCCGGGTTCTCCGCTTGGTCCCGTGTTTTTCATGATGTTCAATTCACCCCGACTGAGATCATTTACAACCGTTCTGTTCACCATGAAATGTTCACCGATGACACTCGACTTGAATATTCTGACATGCCAGATAACCATGACAGTCTCGTCAACAATCTTCAAGATCGTGTCTCTGAGATCGGACAGTAGGTGTCTAAAAATAAGCTCAAATTAAACGATGATTTAATGGAGGCTACCGGGTTTATGAAACACCTCAGGCTCAAGACCCTGTCTTCATCCGTCAATAGTCTTAAGCTCTACTTCTGCCATGTGCTTGTGACCTCGGCCTCTGTCTCGACTCTGATCTCACCCTGAAACACCACATAGCGAAAATCTGTCAAACATTCTTTCTTGATTTCCATCGAATCAGCTCCCCCAGACCTTTCCTTAGGGAACGGGCCGAAAAAATGGGTTGTCTTCCACATCCTGTCACATCAAAACCCAGTAATACCCCTCCCCTCCTTGCGTGTACCGCAGCTTTTTTAACCACTACAAGGGTTTTTTCAAAATTCACCCAAAACCCATCTCATCTACAAGCGTAAAAAACAACATCATCTTCAGATCTGTCGATGAAAAAATACTAGGGAAAATTAACCGCGGGTTTTCAGTACAAATCTGCTTTTTTATATGTTTAAAAAATTTATCACACGTGAAGCCCCCCCCCCCTGTCTCTGACCTTTTCCCCACATACATATCCCGACCCGTTTTTCCTCCTTTCCCTTTCCTTGATGACCGACTTTTGGGAAACCCCCCGTAACAAAACGCAGCAGGGTTTCTGGGACATTCTCATATTTTCGGGGATTTTTCGGAACCCTCACAACCTTTCCAACACGTCACGCTTTTTCCATTTTGACTTTAAAGCTCCCATTTAAACGCCAGTTGCAAAAAATTTTGACCTAAATATTACAAAATTGCAGCCCGCCCACTTGCACACTTTGCTTGTGTACAAAACGAGCTTTTTTAACCCTGTTCCCGCCCCGTGGTTTTTTTATGTGAAAGACACGGAAATTTTTTATGTTCAAGTGTGTGTCATTGGGGTGTGCAGGGGTGTTTTTGTGTGTGGGTGTGTGGTGTGTGTGTGTGTTGTGTGTGTGTGTGTTTGTGTGTGTGTGTGGGGGTTTTTAAGTGTAGTGGGGGCCTTTGGGGCGTGCGCGCACGCCCTTTCGAGTGCGTAGGCTACTTTAATTTTTAAAAACCTCACGAACGCTGAAAATATGTTGTGTGTGTTGGTGTGTGTCGTCCCGTGCGTGCGTGCTGCGTGCGGGGGCGTGCGTGCGTGCGGGCGTGCGCCGCGCCCCATAACTTTTAAAACTTCCAGTACCTACTTTTCCCTAGTAGGGGCCAATGTAAATTGTCTTTAATTATTTTTAAATTATCGTTATTTTTTATTTTTTATTATTATCATTGTTATTATTATAAATTAAAAATTTAAAAAACTTTATTATTGTCGCATAAATCATCTTCATCATTTTTCCACTGGGGAAAATTTTAAAGATATTTTTTTCCCGACTGCTTTTTAAAGGGGGTTTTTTCCTTTAAAAAATTCCCTTTTAGTTTGTTTACGGTTCTGATATATGAAACGACCCCCATCAGGATTTTTCGCTGGTTGGGGGGTTTGTGTCTATAAAAAACCCCAAAAGGGCGTCTGCAGTTTGTTTGTAGGTTTCAGTGCCTATAGAAAATTCCCAAAATGGGAATTTTTAATATTTTTTCGAAAAAGTATTAAAACGGAGTTCACGGGAATATTCAGTAAAAGTTCGTTTGAAAACGTATTACACGTAAAATTGTTCCGCAAATTATAAACAAAAAAGAAATCCATTTGGAATATCTTCAGTGTGTATATGTTCACGTCTACATTTATTCTTTTGGGTACGCCCTTTAGATGTTTTTTTAGAGTCAGAATCTATGATATTTAATGGGGACAACCTGAAAGTGTGCTGAGTCAGAAACTATCATGTTTTTTGGGGGAAAGTCTTTCCGCTCCCCAAAATTTTTGGAACCAGTATCTTTTTTGTGATTCCTTTGGGGATGCTTACATAACGTAGGGTCAGAAATCTACAAATGCTCCACGGGGGACTCTTTATATGCTAAACCAACAAAAACTGAAAGACAAATCGGGCGCCAACTAAACTAAATCAAAAAATTTGAAGGAGGACGCATTTTTTTTTTGGGTACAAAAGGACCCCGGACAGAGCGACTTTCCCTGTCCCAACGTTCTTGAAATCTTTTTTTTCTATCCCCGCACAAAACTTTGTTAAAATTTGTGCCGCTCACAAACTGTTTTTAGCCCTCCCTTCTTTGCGTTTGAATGGCTTTCAAGAGCCCAAAACCGTAACCATCAGCCCCCTTTTGGGTGCCGAAGCCTGACGTTTTTTTTTTTGCCCAGTCAGAACTGAGTCCGCGGGGGTTTGAAGTACAGAAGCTTTCCTTCACTACTTTCCTCGGGTAATTTTCCCAGAAAACAGAAACAGCTGTAGCATTTTCCCCCTTTCCACTCTGGGGTCAAATTTAATTGGGAAGTTGGGGGGTGGGATTTGAAGGTAGATGGAAAAGGAAAGGGGAAATAAAAATTAGGGTCTTTGGGCAAATAGCAGAGCATAAAAAAGCCCGTTTCCCTTTTGGGATTGATCAATCAGGAGGATGATGCGGGAAAATTTCATTCGGGGCTGAAAACCCTGTATAGCAGTCAAAAACCCTTCGTTTACTTTCTTACTATGCCCCGGGGGCCAACAAGACAGAAAAAGAAAAATTCAAAACCCCTTTTTGGTTGAAAAGGAAATTCGAAAATGCTCCCCAAAAATGCCCCCCTTGGGTGGGGGAAAACGGGCCGGGGGGGGTTCCCACCCTTTTTAAATCTAAACTAACTAACCTCACCAGCCCCGGGTTAGGACCAAAGGGGGGCCCGAGCGGGTTCCCCACAAGTGAACCTTTCCGATGGGACCTAAAACCCCAGCCTTCCATCCGCATCCCCCGACGTTAACAACAGCTCCAAAGGGCGCACTTTAAGAAATGTTTGTCAACTGCGGCTTTTTTAACATGAAAGATAACAAACATGACAAAAATTTCCATTTTAACTGCGACGGATGTTATGAAAAACCCGATTTTAAAAAATTTAAATAGAACCTTATTTTGATGGATTCAAACAATTTTTTTTTTGGTAAAACACCCTAAAGCTACGGGACTGCCATCAAAAAAATACAAATTACCTTCGGAAACGAAGCGAATGAAAAATTTAAAAAACTGCCCTAACAAAAATTTTTTAAAAATAAAAAAATTTCCCAATTTCCCCAGTTCTATAACTATGCAGTTAAATTTGTTTTGTTTTTAAAAAAAAAAAATGAATAAAGAAAATGCATGTTTCCCCTCATTTAAAGGGGTAAAGGGGTCATGAACAGCAGCCCGTGTGAAAATGTCAATTTTCGGGTTGGGAAAATTCCCCTTGTTAAATTTTTAAAATCCGATTTTAAACAATGCAGTTTTTTGGGCCTGTATAATTTTTAAAATTTTTAATAACGACCGCCCAAAAGGAAGACTATACGAGAGTGTTAGCATAGTCAAAGGGTTTAAAAAAGGCATAGACCAAAGGGAGACGAGCAATACGAGGGGTTTTAGTAGAAAATGGATTAACCCTACTTTCCAAAGGGAGAGGGAGCAAAAACGAAGTGTTAGCATGGGCCCCAAAATGGTTAGAGCATACGTAAAAAGGAAAACGAGCAATTTCAGATTTTAGCAAACCCAAGGGAAGAGCATACGTAAAAAGGGAAAACGAGCTATACGAGAGGTTAGAAATAGTAAATGGTTAGAGAAAAATTTTTAAAAGGGGAGACGGCTATACAAAGATTGTTAGCAAGTAAATGGATTAGAGCATACGTCAAAAGGAACGAGCTATACAGAGGTTAGCAAAGCCCAAGGATTGGGCATACGCAAAAGGAGACAGCTATACAGAGTGTTACATAGCCCAATGGTTTAGGGGAAAACCGTAAAAAAGGGAGACACCCAACGAAGTGTTACAAAGTAAAAGGATTAAGCATAGCCCAAAAGGGAAGAAAGCTAAAACGGGGATTGTTAGCAAATAAAATTGGGTTTAAGAGCAACGTAAAAAGGGAGACGATTTTATACGAGAGTGTTACCCATAGCAATGGTTAGAGCAAAACGCCCAAAAGGAGACGATAAAACGGATTGTTAGAAATAGCCAATGGATAAGAGCAAACGTCAAAAGGAGACAGCAATACGAGAGTTTTAGCAAACCCAAGGGTTTAAAGAGCATACGTCAAAAGGAGACGACAATACAGAGTTTTAGCAAAGTAAAAGGATTAGAGCATACGTAAAAGGGGAAACGAGCTATACAAGTGTTAGCATAGCAATGGATTAGAGCATACGTCAAAGGGGAGAGCAAAAACCAAAAAGAGTTTTTAGCAAAGTAAAATGGATTAGAGCAAAACGCCCAAAGGAACGACCCTTTAACGAAATTTTTAGCAAAGTCAATGGATTAGGCATACGTAAAAGGGGAGACGATTTTTTTCAGAGTGTTAGCTTAGCCCAAGGGTTTTAAGACTACGCCCAAAGGGAGACAAAAAGGGCAATACGAGAGTTTTTGGGCATAGCCCAAGGGAATAGAGCATACTTCAAAGGGAGACGAGCTAAAACAGAGTGTTACATAGTAAAAGGGTTTAGAGCAAAACGCCAAAGTAACGAGCTATACAGGGGTGTTAGCATATTCAATGGATTAAGCAAAACGAAAAAGGGAACGAGCTATACAAGTTTTTAGCATAGTAAAAGGATTAAGCATACGCCAAAGGGAGACGAGCAAAAAAACGGGGATTTGTTAGCATGGGTAAAAGGATTAGAGCATACGTCAAAAGGAGACGACAAATCCCAATGTTTAGCATATCAAGGAATAAGCATACGCCCCAAAGGGAACAAGTTTAAAACGAGGGGTGAAGCATAAAAAGGGAAATTAAAGGGGCATACGTCAAAGGGAGACAGCTAAAAGCAGAGGGGTTTAAGCAAGTAAAAGATTAGAGCAACTCAAAAGGAGACGACTATACCAGAGTTTTAAAGCATAGTCAAGGGAAATTAGAGCTTTAACGTAAAAGGGGGAAACGACTATCCCCGAGTGTTAGCTAGTAAAGGGTTTAAAGAGCTACAAATGATTGCCATTTTTTTTTTTTACCTGAAAAATAAGTCTGCAAAACTTCTTCGGGCCCTACCAAAGCCCTCCTTATTCTTCTTTTATTTGTTTCCACTATTCGCCCTTTGATGGTTCTGAAAATTTGGGGGCCCCTTGCTGAAAGAAGACGGTTGGGGGGGGGGGTGGGGGGGGTTACAGGGGAAAACCCGGGGGGTTTTAGTCAAAAAGCCGAACACTCCCGCAGTCCGAATAAAGGGTTTCTAAAACACGCTGCTCGAATCGAATGAGAACCCCAAAGAAAGTTTTGGGGCAGGGTCTTTCAGAACGGATTTACAAAAAAATCCCCCTTGTAAATGGCGTGGGGTGTGCGGTGTGTGTGGGGATGTGGGGTTTTGTGTTTTGGTGTGTGTGTGTGGTGTGTGTTGTGTGTGTATTTTGGTGTGTGGGGTGTGGGGTGTGTGTGTTGGTTGTGTGTGTGTGTGGGGGGGGGTTGTCCTCCCCTTCTCTCTCTCTCTCTCTCTCTCTCCTCCTCTCTCACTCTCTCCTCTCTCTCCCGAAAAAGGGGCAATTAAAGTAACATTTTTTCTGACCTGGAACTTTTAAAAACCCCTTTGGGAGAGTACACCCCGAACAGACGGGTCCCTATCTTAGATCATGTGAGATATGACACCTAACCGGGCTCAAAATAACTTTAAACCCAATAAAAGTTTTAGTATGCAACACTTTGTGGATTTCTCTGTTTGCAGCCGGGAGAAAACCGGGCTTTTTTCCCCGGGAGGGAAGGAGCCTTCCAGCCCGCCCGCCGAGTTTGTCATTCGACTGACCCCGTGCGAAACATTTTGGTTTTTTGGAAGTCCCTGACGTTATTTAGTGAAAATGTTGCCCAGCGAAAGTCCGGCGTCGACGTCCACCTTAGACCATAAACATTTTAACCCCCCCGCGTTTTTTCAAAAAAAAAAAAAAAAAAAAAAAAAAAAAAAAAAAAAAAAATTTTAAAGGCTGAAAATTCGGGGACGCTAAAGACAACCCCCGAAGGGGTTTTAAAAATTCCGTGTTTTTTTAATACTGCATGCAAATCAAATTTTTTTTCAAAATTTTCTGGGTGTTTGGGAAAACCAAAAGACAAAATCGAAACGAAGAAAAAATTTAAAAAGCAAGTGCCCAAATTTTTCGAAAACAAACATAGGAAAAACTCTTCCCCCAACTCCGATTACACCCTTTTTTCCGAACTCATCAAATCAGAGTTTCAAGAGTCGTGGGACTCAAAATGTAGGCCAACCCTATCACGAAAAGGGGGTTTTGGTTTTCCTCACATGTAAGGCCCAACCCCGTTTAAGAAAAGAGTCTGTGGGCCCCACATGTAGGCCCCACACATCACGAAGGAAGATCTGTGGCACTCACATGAGGGCCCACACGGGTCCCCGAAGAAAGTCCCGTGGCACTCACATGTAGGCCCCAAAAACGATCACGAAAAGAGTCTGTGGGACCACATTTAACCTACAAAGATCACGAAGAACCCGGGAACCAGAGTCGGACTAGAAACCCAAAAAAACTTTAAAAAAAAGACATTTTATACGGCGGATCCAGTAAAGAGGTAACATAACGAAAATTTTTGAGGGAAACCCAAAACCTTCACCTTTTACTGGGGGACTAGCGAAAGGGAAAGCCTTTTTCTTTACCCCCAGGGGAAACCCCAAAACCCTTTACCTTTTAAATGGGGGACTAGGCGAGGAACGCCCTTCTCTGAAACCCCAAAAGGGGAAACCCCGAACCTTCCCCCTTCAAATTTGGGGACGAGCGAGGAACGCCTTTTTCGACCCGAGGGGAAAACCCCGAACCTTCACCTTCAAATGGGGGACTGAGCGAGGAACGCCTTTCCAACCCCCAGGGGGAACCCCGAACCTTTTACCCCTTTGGTTACCGAGCGAGGAACGCCTCGACCCCAGGGGAAACCCCGAAAAATTCCAAACCCTTTTTACGGGTGACTGAGCGAGGGGAAACCCCCCCCGAAACCCCAGGGGAACCCCAGAACCTTTACCTTCTACTGGGTACTGACGAGGGAAGCCTTTTGACCCGAGGGGACCCCGGGAACCCTTCACCTTCACGGTGACTAGCGAGAACGCCCCTTTTCTGAAACCCGGGGCATCGACAAAAAAATTTTTTCCCCGGGGTTTTGTCGAAAAACCTGAAATATCTGACACATGGTCTCCAAAACTGAGGGACAAATTACCGCTCCTAAATTTTTGGTAAATTTAAGGGGAAGGGAAAAATAGTTTTCACTTCTGAATCAAACAGACTGGGGCCCGTCTTTTTAGTTTTGTGAAAAAGATAAACAAACAGATAAATTTAAATAGATCTAAAAATCCCATAAAGTTTGGGCCAAAAAATTTTAAAAGCCACAGGGTTTTTTTTCATTGTTTAAATTCCCAAAAAAAGCTGTAAATTTTTATTTCCAATTTGGGTCTTTCCCTTTTGGGTTTTTGATTAAAAATTTTACACCAAAACTGCACGAAAAATAAACTTACATAAAACAATTTAAAAAAGATTAAAACAAAACGTTGGAAGCCCCGTCCCCCCCTCCCCCCCCCCCCCCCCTCCCCCCTTTCCCCCCCTTTTTTTTTTTTTTTTTTCTTTCGTGTTTATTTTGCATATGAAAAAGGGGAAACCCCCGGGGGGTCCCGGGGAAAAATGGGCCCATGGCACGGAAAAAGAACTGGAAATGCAAGAAAACAAAACCAAAAAATTTCACTTATCATAACACCATTTACAGAGGACTAACCATCAAGCACTGAAACAAACACCCTTTCCCAGAACTAAACCCCAGATCACGATCCTGTCACCAGTTCCCCCGAAAACAACCAAAAAAATGCACGATCAATCACCAGTCCCCCGAGACTAACCATCAATGCACCGAACATGTCACGCATTTCCCCCCGAACCCAACCATCAATGGGACTGATCAAAACACCAGTCACAGAGAAATAACCAACAGATGCACTGATCATGTCACCAGTCCCCAGAACTAACCATCAAGCACTGAACAAGTCCCCAGTTTACAGAACTAAACCCTCGGAAAGCACTGATCATTCACCAACACAGAGACAACCCAGATGCCCTGATAAAGTCACCAACCCAGAGACTAACCCCTCAATGCACGATCCCAAAACACCAGTCACAAAAAGGGCCCCCAACTGTCAGCAAAAGCCCGGACCATAATTAAAGAAGATCTGCTGAAATCAGTTCAGAAAACGGGGCCCTGCAACTAAAAACTAATGACCTTCGTATGGCCCTGCAACTAAATCCCAAAAACCTTGGAAAGGCCCTGCAACTAAATCCCCAAAGACCTTGGGATGGCCAAAGCAATTTAAAACCAATGGGCAAAGGGATGGCCAAGGCAACCCAAAACCCAAAAGACCTTGGCAAAGGCCATGCAACTAAAACCAATGACCCCTTTGGGATGGCCAACAACTTTAAATTTCCCAAAGACCCGGCTGGGTAAGCAAAATAAAAATTTAAATGGGCCTTTGGATGGCCATGCAACAAATTCAATTACCCTTTTTGGGGTGGCCATGCAACAAATTTCCCAAAGGCCCCGGGGTTTGGCCCCTGCAATTAAATCCAAAAGACCTTGATAGGGGCCAAGGGAAACCAAAAACCAGTGACCTTGGGATGGCCATGCAAATAAATCCCTTTTACCTTTTGGGGAGGGCCTTCAACATGACCCTTTTGGGAATTTCCAAAGCAACTAAAACCAGTGACATTTGGGAGGCCATGCAACAAATTCAATGACCTTGGCATGGCCATGCGATTTAAAAAACCAATGACCTAGGTATGGCCATGGGAACTAAATCCAATTACCTTGGGAAGGCCCTGCCCAAATAAATCCAAAAACATAGGATGGCCCCGAACTAAAAACCAATTTAAACCTTTGATGGCCATGCAACTAAATCCAATGACCTTGGTATGGCCCCGCCCAAATAAATCCCAAAGACCTTTTGGGATGGCCAGGGAACAAATCCAATGACCTTGGTATGGCCATGCCCAAACAAACCCAATGACCTTGGTATGGAAGCAAAAAAACCCCAATGCCCCTTGGAAAACCAGTTTTCCAGGGCACTGGGGGGAAAGTAGAAAAGTGACAAAAAAAAAACAAGATAAAAGAATACACTTACTCCCATTTTATGCGTAGATTTCCAAAAAAGGGGGAAAAACCGTTTTGGCCGTTATAGCTGTTTAAAGGTATTCTGGTAAACATCGAGCATCATCCCTGACCCAAATGAACAACCTACAAATTTTCAGAAGAGGCCAAGACTTCAGAGATTTTCTATAAAAAAAAAAATCGTTATGGCCGTTATAAACCGTTGTAACGGATCTAACGGAAAAAAAAACATTGGGGACATCCCCTGACCCCAAATGAAAAATACCCACAATTTTTCAGAAAGAACGGCCCCCTATTTCGAAAAATTTTCCCTAAAAAAGAAAAACCGGATGGCTTTAAGCCGTTTGTAAAGCGGAATGCGGTAAAATAAAAAAAAATCGGGGACACCCTGACCCCTAAGAACATACTTCAAATTTTTTTGAAAAAAGGCCGAGTAGTTTTTCTGGAGCGAGGGGGAAAACTTTTTACCACGGACGGGCGGGAAGACAGACAGGCACCAACACACACACACACCACAACACACACACACACACACACACACACACAGCATTTCTTCGTTTTCCCCTTGTAAAGAACTCCCGTTCTTAAGAACTGGGAGTTTTAAAAAAAAATATATTTAAAAAAACCCACGGTCTGAAGCGCTGCAAAATGGACGAGAAATAATTTGCAAACACCAAGCCAGGCACACCAGCGAACCGCGCGGAGGAACCTGGGGAATTGCCCTTCATGTGGGTGCCCCCTGACCGGAAACGAAGGGTTTTTGCCCGTAACAAGGAGAGCGGTCAGCCCTGACGTGCATATTTCCTTAAGACCTCATTTCCCCCGCGTTTTTTGGCGGGTCTTTCTGCTGGCAAAATAATACAAAATACCAACAATTTTAAAGAAACTTTTGTTTTGTGTGTTGTTGTGTTTTTGGGTGTGTGTGGTGTGTGTGGTGTTTTGGTGGTGTTGTTTGGTGTTGCGCCCCGACCTCTCCCCACCCGAGGCAGTGCACCCACCCCGTCTTTCCCGACACCCAGCCCCAACCCGCCCCGGTGGGGCCCCCCGCACCCCGGGCCCGACAACCCCAGGGACATTCAATGCAATCGCAAGGGGCAACCCCCCGGAGGGACACGCATGTGCCGAGTCACTTTTGGGGGTGTTCAGGGCGCCTTTTCTGATTAACATAGGCAGGAAAAACCCCAAATAACCCCCCAATGACGAAATAAGGGGCAAGTCGCGGAGCCGGCGTGAGTGAGCCCCCCTCCGGAGCCCTTTCGTTTGGGAACAAAAAGAGATTAGAGCCCCCAGTACCGACCAAATAATCTTTCTAACAGTAGGCAGCCAAGAACAAAGCCCAAAAGTAACCCTGCTTGCAGAAACCTAACGGCCCAGACAAGGCGTAGTACAAACATTTCCCCAGTGTGACATACACGCAAATAACAAAACGAAAGACACTTTGGCTCCCGTGGTAAACAAGTAAGCGCCAAATTTCCAAACAAAATGCTCTTTCGGCCCGTTCACGAGCACGAATACCCACCCCAAGGGCCCTAGAAAAAAAAACAGGAAAAAGGTCAACACCAGCGTTTCCTCTACTACGTATCGTATATAAGATTCAACGGAAGACAGCCTTTCCGGCGCTATGTGTGTGGTGTGGGTGTGTGTTTTGTTTTGTTGTGTGTGTATGTGTTTGGTGGTGTGTGTGTGTGTGTGTGTGTGGTGTGTGTGGTGTGTGTGTTTGTGCGTGGTGGTGTGTGTGTGTAGTGTTACGGGCCCCCCCCGCACATGCGTGTGTGGGGGGGGAAGGGGGTTGGGGGAAGGGGGGGACTTTAAGTTACTCAAGGGCGGAAAAGAAACAAAGAATAAAAATCAAATAAAAAAATAAAAGGAACACGAAAGTTTTCCAGAAGGGCGCAGACCCGCCAAGTTTAACGGCCTGGATCCGACTTGATCAATCCCATCACGGACCGCAGCAACAACAATTTTTTTGGATTCTTGTCAATGACAACAAAAATAACCAAAAGATTCGGGTGAAAACAGGGCCTTTGGGTGAGGCGAAGATGCTAAACTCCTTAATCGGATTTTTTTTCCCCCACAAATTTTACCCCTAACAACATGGAGAGGTACCGCCCAAAGCGCAAAACCAAATCATGAAAACGATGCTTTTTACATCAAAAAACTGAACGACCCAACGAAAGGGGAGATCATTATAAAAATGGGTTTTTTTCCACAATGCACCTTACTTTTTCATAATGAACAATCATTATACGATGACAGAGAGGTCTTATCATAGTAAACATGTTCAATAGGGCCCAATCAGATATTTTTTTTTAACCCTTTAAAACCCAAAATTTTTGGGAGACAGGAGGACTGAGATAAAATTTTGTGTGTCTTCTTTGGGGTGGTGTAAAAAAAAAGGCCAAAATTTACAAAACGGTTGCGGTACGGCCAAAGTAGTTTGTGCACAACCACCACGAATGACGTGGCAACCAAAACCCGTGGGAAACGGATGTCCACAGAGGGCAGCAAGAAAAAACTGACCCCTCCCACTTCAAAAACCCGCAGAATGGGAGTTCAACTGACCGGTACCTTCACCACAGGGGTCTGCACCCGTTCCTCAGACTGCCCGTTGCCCTTTAAAAAATGGGCGGTGGGTTCGGTTTGGTTCATTCGGTGACCTTTAACCTACAAACCCACAAAAATCCCAGAATAACGCCTCAAGATGGGTGTATAAAGCCAAAATTTGCACGTTTTGATCCGCGGGAAAGTTGTTGTTTTTGGGTTTTTTTTTGGGAAAAACCCGGGGTTCCAAAAACCTACTTGCCAAAAAAAGGGGGCTTTTTTAAGGATTCCCCCCAATCCAAAAACCAAAACCGGGGAAGGGGGGTTTCTGAACCCCCTTTAAAGTTAC
>JAFLJL010002519.1:22500-24920 GCA_018398815.1 Conus ventricosus | reverse complement strand
CTTTTTCCCCTTCGAAAAATGAATACATGTTGTGCCTTGCTCTCTCTCTCTCTTTCTGTCTCTCTCTCTCTCTCTCTCTCTCTTCTCCTCTCTCCTCTCTCTCTCTCTCTCTCTCTTCTCTCTCTCCTCTCTCTCTCTCTCTCTATGCGTGCGAACGTGCGTGTATTTGTGTGTTCAAAAATATGTACGCACTTTGTCATATTCACTTCACTGTCTGTTTTCATACATGCCAGTCTTGTACGTTGTAGTACACTTACATATGTTTCCCCAGCCCACCTCACTCCCTACCCCCATTCTCTCCTTCCTCTTCATTATTGTTATTCTCATTTTATTTTTTATTTTTTTTTATTTTGTTATTATTATTTTTATTGTTGTTTTGTTTGTTATTATCTTATTTTTTGTTTTGTTTTCATTTATCTTCTGTTTTCATTTGATGTTCCTCTATGATTACATGACCGTTTTGCTTGCTTCTTTGATTTCTTACATTAATTGATTTCACTGCATGTTGTAGTAATAATAAGGAACATTTAGTGCGCTTAATCTTAAACAAAAGCCCTAAGCGCTTACAGCAATAAACCCTAACACACACACACACACACACACACACACACACACACACACACACACCACACACACACACACACACACACACACACACACACACACACAAACACACACCACACACACACACACACAAACACGCACACCACACACACACACACACACACACACACACACACACACACACACACACACAAACACACACACACACGCACACACCCACACACCAGCGAAGGAGCAGAAAAAATTATGTTTTGAAGAGAGTTGTTTTGAGGAGGACTTGAAAGAAGAAAGACTGTTTGAGTTTCGGAGTGCAGAAGGGAGATTGTTTCCAGCAGGAAGGAGCCTGAAAAGTAAAAGAACGTTCACCAAGTATTCTGGCCCGAAAACGAGGGATCTGCATAATGCGAGTGTCAGAGGAAGAGCGAAGCTGTCTGGAAGGAGTATAGGTCGACAGAAGTTTAGAGAGGTAAGATGGAGCGAGGCCATCCAATGCCTTGTAACAGAGCAAAGAAAGTTTGTACTTGATGCGTTTTTCAACAGGAAGCCAGTGCAAAGATTTAAGCAAGGAGAAACATGAGAGATTTTCGGAGATTTCGAGACAAGGCGAGCAGCATTATTTTGGACTTTCTGCAATTTTGCAAGAAGATTCTGTGGACAGCCAGCAAGAAGAGAATTACAGTAGTCAAGTCTTGAAAGAATGAAAGCAGAAACCAGAGTCTTGGTGGCTTCTTCAGACAGAAGGTGGCGCACAGAACTGATTCGCCGAAGCCCAAGTAGCAAGCACGGCAGATAGAAGAAATCTGATTTTGAAAAGAGAGTGTCTGATCAAGTACAACGCCTAGATTTCGCACAGTGGTAGAGGTCTGAATGAGAGAGGTACCAAGTTGGACAGGAAGAAGGAACAGAGATTGTAGACATGAGCCGTTTTTGGGAGAATGAAGATCAGTTCAGTTTTGTCATTGTTTAATTGAAGTTTGTTGCAAGTCATCCATGCCTTTATGTCAGAGATGCAGAGCTGTGAGCGATCATGATGGAGGAGAGGAGAGAGATGTCACCAGAAAATGTAGATTTGATTGTCATCAGAGAAGCAGTGGTGTGAAATGTCATGATGGGCTACAATGTCAGAGATGGGTTGGGTATATAGAACAAACAGAATGGGACCAAGGACAGAGCCTTGGGGAACACATAATTCAAGTCAGCAGAGCTTGAAGAAAAACCATTGACAGAGACAATTTGGGTTCGACAGAAAGGTAAGAATAAAACATGCCAAAGCGTGAGAAGAGATGCCAAAAGTATGTTGAAGTCTAGTGAGGAGGGTGGAGTGATCATGGTATCAAAGGCAGCGGACAAGTCAAGAAGAGAAAGCAGTGAAACCTGACCATTATCAGAGCAGAGAGAAGATCGTTTATTATTTTCAGCAGAGCAGTTTCTGTACTGTGTCCAGTGCGATAGGCGGACTGCAACGAATAGAGCAAGTTGTTTTGGGCAAGGTGGTTTTGGAGTTGGAGAAGTGCTATCTTTTCAATTATCTTTGAAAGAAAAGACAAGTTGGAGACAGGTCGATAATTTTTTAGGTTTTCAGGGTCAAGAGAGGGTTTCTTCAAAAGAGGTCGGACAACAGCAGCTTTCAGTGCAGGTGGGAAACAACCAGAAGTGAGAGATTCATTTACCACACTAGTGATATATGGCAACAAAAAATCCATGCATGCAGATAATAAAGTAGATGGAAGAGGATCCAGTACACATGTTTTGATAACAGTCTTGTCGATGACTTCTTTGACAACAGCAACTGTCACAGGTTCAAAGTCAGTCAATGAAATGCCGGAAAAAGAGTTGTATGGAATATCAGGTTCAGA
>JAFLJL010002519.1:15000-17500 GCA_018398815.1 Conus ventricosus | reverse complement strand
TGTTGTCTCGTTCGTCATTTCTTCAGATGGATTCCCCCGTCTCCTCGACAAAGGTGGCAGTACGTCGCAGGTCCTCCAGTCCTCCGTAGAGCTTCCGGGCCACTGGTATTAGGTTGGGCCAGGTTTTCTCTCGGAGCGCTTGGTGGAGCGGGCAGGACTGCAGCAGATGTTCTGTTGTCTGGCTGCCTGTTCTGCAGGGGCACTGCTCTGTGTTGCCGATGCGGAGTTTAAAGAATAGGTGGTGTTTCAGGCGGTTGTGGCCTGTCCTGAGCCGGAAGATGACCACCTGCTCTCGTCGAGTCAGCAGGTAGTAAGGGTCTGCTCTGTTGTGGCGTGGATGCTGCTGCTTCCACTCGTTCTGCAGCTTGGCCTTAATGATGGTCAGGGTAGCTGGTGGATCTGTCCATCTGCTCCTTCGTAGTGCCCTCCTTTGCCAAGGAGCCAGCAGCCTCATTGCCAAACATGTTGCAGTGGGAGGGAATCCACTGCAGGGTGACTGTGTGACTTGTGCAGAGGGAGGCGAGAGATGAGTACAGATCTGGATCTCTGTCGGACTGAAGGGCCTGCAAGATGGACAGGGCGTCGGTCAGAAGACAACGTTGTGGCTGGTGTAGGGGCTGACCTCCATATGGGCTGCTGCTGTTTTCAGGGCTTCTGCTTCAGCTCTGTAGTTCGTGGAGTACAGGCCGGTAGCGAGGCGGATGCATGCAGTTAAGAGTAAAACATAATAATTAGTCTGTTTTCGTGTTCGATTACTTTGTGTACACACACACACACACACACACACACACACACACACACACACACACACACACACACACACCGCGCGCGCGCGCGCGCGCACGCACGCACGCACGCATTCAAGCACACACACACACACACACACACACACACACACACACACACACACACACACACACACACACACACACGCACGCACGCACGCACGCACGCACGCACACACGCACGCACGCACGCACGCACGCACGCACGCACGCACCACCACACACACACACACACACACACACACACACACACCACACACGCACACACACACACACACACACACATATATATATTTCTTCAGTCTAAGACATAAGAGCAAGCTTTGTTTATAATTGAATATTTCTTGCAGTCATTGCAACACCAAGCTGCTCTGTGAGTTCCTGGAATGGTGCTCGGTACTTATGGAATTCATTAGTTTCTTGTGTGTGTGTGTGTGTGTGTGTGTGTGTGTGTGTGTGTGTGTGTGTGTGTGTGGTGTGTGTGTTGTGTGTGTGTGTGTGTATGCATACACATGTATACACACGCACGCACGCGCGCGCGCGCGCGCGCGTCTCACTCATCAGTATTCAAGCATTTTCAAATGATTTCTTTCCAGTGCGGTCACAGGACCGTTCCCACGATCACGCACTGCAATCTTCACACCTACATTTCTGGCTTTGTGAGGGTCATGAAAATGTAACATGATAATGATAATGATGATGGTATGTGTGTGTGTGTGTGCGTGTGGTGTGTGTGTGTTGTGTGTGTGTGTGTGTGTGTGTGTGTGTGTGTGTGTGTGTGTGTGTGTGTGCGTGCGTGTGTGTGTGTGTGTGTGTGTGTGTGTGTGCGTGCGTGCGTGGTGCGTGCTGCGTGCGTGTGCGTGGTGCGTGCGCGCGCGCGGCGTGCGTGCGTGCGTGCGTGCGTGCGTGCGATGTGTGTGTGTGTGTGTGTGTGTGTGTGTGTGTGGTGTGTGTGTGTGTGTGTTGTGTGTTGTTGTGTGTCTGTCTGTCTGTCTGTCTGTCTGTCTGGGAGTAGGAGAGGAAGGGAATGTTTCTGGGACATTCTCTTCTTATTTTTGTCCAAATACTCCAAATTTTGCAGATATTGATCTTTGAAGAAATCGGTGGAAAACTGCATCTGATAATTCTCTTCTCATTTTTTTCTCTACTTTCCAGAAATTTTCGTTGCAATTCAGTTTTAATCATGATTTTGTTTTCCAAAATGATTCCAAATCCTAGACTTACGTAGCTCAGCATGAGTTGCAGCATATGGACTTGGGGTTTACACTGTTAAGAGCTTTCATGTAACATAGCGTCACAAATGGAGGAAAAATCGAAATTTTATATTTTAAATGTTCGAGACTGCACATCTTATTTCTTAAGCATTAGGAAAAGAGCAACAGAAAATCTTGCCGCGATTCAGCTGCTGTTTGTTTGAGTATGGGTTGGAAGACCATCGTGTGATCTCATGTGCAGTGTCAATACACCCCAAGCTATACACTGATAATTAGTCGAGCTATATCTGCAAACACACACACACACACACACACACACACACACACACACACACACACACACACACACACACACACACACACACACACACACACACACACAACACACACACACACACACTCATGGCTTTACATTCTTTGCTTGATTTTTCGAAAACTGTGACTCAAATTCTTTTTTGTGTCGATTCAAAATCAGTGTTGTATGCCTTAAGCAATTCAAAT
>JAFLJL010002519.1:0-10000 GCA_018398815.1 Conus ventricosus | reverse complement strand
GCGACAGACACTGTGAAATATTGTAATCAGTGAATACTGTCGCTTGCGACACATTTTCACGTGAAATCTTACGCTAGAGTTAACATTTCCTGTGAAATATGGTCGCAGCGTTAATATTTCACAGCGACGATTTTTTTCTGCAAAGTGAAAAAACGTCGCCGCGGTTGAGCGTCAAAATATCACAGAAAATAATGCAGCCTGCCTAATTTTTTTTTTTTTTAATAAATTTAAAATAAACATTGTCGCAAGTGGATTTTTTTTAATCTTAATGTTTTGACGTAAGTCAAATTTTCCATTCGCGCGTGGCTGGGGCGCGCGCGTGTGTGTGTGTGTGTGTGTGTTGTGTGGTGTGTGTGTGTGTGTGTGTGTGTGTGTGTGTGTGTGTGTGTGTGTGTGTGTGTGCGTTTGTGTGTGTGTGTGCGCTGTGAAATGTGATGTTTTTATCAATATCGTAGGCTAGGACATTCAGCACAACGAAAGTAGGGGAAGATTGGGTCGTAGGCCTAGGACATTCAGCACAACGAAAGTAGGGGAAGATTGGGTAAGTCAGAACCCTACGAAATGCAGCCCTACCTCCTTCAACTAATTTTACTTCACTCAGGTTAACTATTTGTAACGCTTACCATAAGAGCTTCATATAGTACAGCCATCAAATGGCTATCTTTATTTCAAAAAGTTCTATTTAAGAAATAATAAAATTCTTAAAGAAAAGGAAGCCCACTTTAGACATCATTTCGGGTTAAATGGACCAGGGTGTGGTAAATAGTGGGCCACGGGCTATATTAACCGACACGCATTAGTCATAAACCCAAACCAATATTGTTTGTCTGTTGGCCATAATAAGATGTTGGCTTGTTCGATAATCCATTTAAAGACACCTACGGTCTCAACACATTCATAAACTAAACTTAAAAAGTAAATGATTATCCTTAATTGTCAGAACAGAAACACAAACATAATAGAGTCTAAAAGCTAATACAAGACCAAATCGCAGAACAGATACTTTCAGTTGTCTTGCTTTAATTGCAGTGCTTCTAGGGCACTTAAAATCATGAATTTACAAACGAGTCAAATAACCCATTTTAGTCACAAGTAACCCAAAAGTTATCAGACGCCTTAATGCAGAGCTTCAGGCATCATTTGGCTTTGTTTTACTGCAGTCCTTTTAAGGCATTCAAAGCTCCAAGGAAGCCGTGATTTGAAATCAATTAACATAGTATTTGGTTGAAAGGATAATCCATTTCTTTTCTAAAGCTTTTATCTTGTTTAATGAAACAAACAACGCAGAAAAAATGCAGAACGTGACGTTTAAAATGGGTTTTCTTTCATTACGCTCGTTTTAAGGCACCAAAGGCCAAATATAATCATGTTCAAAATGTGAAACATAACACATTTATATAAAGTATCTTTTGTTTCGGATGGCTTCTTTGAAAGAAGACAAACGAATTAATGTTCGAAAACAACAGAAACATTCAAAGAACCGTCAATACTTGGATATGTTTCTTCTAAATATGTGGATGCCTCATACGTGCATGCATGCATGCATGCGCACGCGCGCGCGCGCGCACACCAACCACACACACACACACACACACACACACACACACACCACACACACACACACCACACACACAACACACGCACATCAGGCTCTATCAATAATTACTGATCACTGAGAAAAAACAACCGCTATCAACTTCTAATGAAGTGGGTATAAACTGATCACAGTAGGCTTAATTGAGCTACTGGCCCAACTTAGCCATCAGGGGGAGTTCATCTATCCATTTTAACCATGGTCATTAAAAATCCTCTACCATGACAGCACATCAAAATATTACTCTGATGTTTGTTTCAAGGGCGTTTATAATATGTTAGAATTCGTTGAAACAGAAAGCAAAAATTCGTATTATTTTAGCCATGTCTTTGATTTAACAGAACCATAGAGGTAAAGAATTAGTACAAAATGTTTCTAATGCTTACTGTGGTATCCTTTCCCGCACCAGCCATGGTTTTCTAGCAGAGGAATTTTAGCATGCTGACAATGTAGCACACAAACGATCTGAACTTATCTCGTCATAGTTTCTCAAATTAGGATCAGCCCAATTTATCTACTGGCCCGCATTAACCAATCTCCCTTACAGGGTAACAAACGAAAGTAACTAACCTTTCAAGTAGGTCCCACATTTCTGGACAAGACACATTACTTCTAACTGAAGGCTAAAAACATCTTTCATTGGAGAATTGTTTATTGCAGCCTAGTTGGTTGTACTTTTGTTTTGTTTTTTTTACAAGGGTCCATTTCTGCTTACTTATAAAAGAGTGAGTAGAGCTCTCTGCATTGACATTTTTACTTACTCTTTCATAGAAAGGAAAACTGTGTAGGGCCCTTTTAAATGAGTCACAATTAGCCCTTTGTGAATTATCATCATCATCATCATCATCATCATCATCATCACAAATAACAGATGCTACTGCGATCTGTGATTTTATGATTCAGCCAGCACCACCCCCCCCCCCCCCCCCACACACACACACACACACGCACGCACGCACGCACGCACGCACCACGCACGCACGCACGCACGCACGCACGCACGCACGCACGCAAGCACGCACGCACGCACGCGCGGCGCGCGCGCGCACACACATACACACACACACACAACACACACACACACACACACACACACACACACACACACACACACACACACACACACACACTGCCGACAAAGCTGGATCTTGAACCTCTGAAGTCTTGCGGTAGAAGACAGAACCGAACTTTTAGCAAAAGATGAAGTTCTTTCGACAAGATGAAAGACATGTGATCGTTTTGTGATGCCGAAGTTAAGAATGTATAAAGATGGTCCTTTTTTCCATTTATAGGCATCGAAGTCGGTTAAATAAGTAATGACGAAAATTTATAATATCATTGTCATAATTATTTCTCTTGTTCGTCGTACACTTTTAGCCTATTATATGAGCCCAGTCCAAAAGCTGCAGCTTGTAATATAGTTACTTATGCCATGGAACTACTACATATCATTTTCTTTTTGTTGTTTTGTTTCTTCTTTATATAAGATGTCAAATCGAAATTCGGAATATTATGAGGTAGAAGGAAATGTAGTTTTAAGAGTGGTGTGTGCATGTAATGAATAGATACCATAATATAAGAATGCGGCTATTATACGATTTTGTGTCTCTCGTTCTTCTTCCCCTGACTATCCATATGTCTTCCCATTTTCTCCGTATTGACATTCACATAGCCACTACACCCTATTATGTAATATTATGGGGATAATTAAATGATTTGTTCCCTCGGCTTGACCTCCTCTTGACCATCCATCTACTGACCTATCATACCTCTCAACGGTTGTGTCCACTCTTATCTCTGACATATCATACACCCTTCAACGGTTTGTGTCCCTCTGTACTGTAAGGGAGTGCATGAGTGGGAAATGTAAAGTTTGTAGTGCGAGTGTGCTCCAGCATGGTATGTACGTGCGTGTGGCGTAGTCTCTCTCTCTCTCTCTCTCTCTCTCATCTCTCTCTCTTCTCTCTCTATCCTCATCTCTCTCTTCTCTTCTCTCACACACACCCATCACACACAACTCCACACACACACCATACACACACACACGCACACACAACACACACACCACACACACACACAACACACACACACACACAAACACAACACGTGGAAGTAAAGCGCATGCGCAGAACACAACAAACTCAAACACGCTAAACAATCTGCAGGAATTGTTGCGTAACTTGCAGGGTTTGGGGGAGAGTCCTAAGGGTTTATTCATTGTCTAGGGGTAAGAGTATCGTCCACGAGAAGTGTCAGATGGGCGGGGATGTAAATTAGCTGGGGTATCCGAGAGAGAGAGAGGAGGAGAGAGAGAGAGAGAGAGAGAGAGAGAGAGAGAGAGAGAGAGAGAGAGAGAGAGAGAGAGAGAGAGAGAGAGAGAGAGAATATGAGAGAGAAAGAGGAGGGATAGAGAGATGAGGAGAGAAGAGAGGGAGGGGGAGGGAGAGAGAGACGAGAATGAAAGAGAGAGAGGGAGGGAGGGAGAGGAAGGGAGAGAGAGAATGAGGAAAGGGGAGAGAAGAGAGAGGGAGGGAGAGAGAGATTGCGTGATTATGGACAAATGAATCACAACTATATTTGAGCATGAATGCAGTTGTTCAGGCTCCAAACACAACACACACACACACACCACACACACACACACACACACACACACACCACACACACACACACACATCCACACGCACGCACGCACGCACGCACGCACGCACGCACGCACGCACGCACACCACACACACACACACACACACACACACACACACACAACTGTCACGCTCTCTCCACATACACGCACACTTGCTCGCACGTCCAGAGAGAGGAGGAGAGAGAGAGAGAGAGAGGGGGGGGGGGGCGGGGAAAGGCAGAGACCAACTGACAGACGTTTGGACAGAGTGAAACTAAGAGAGTCAACAGATGGAGGGAGGGGATACATTAGAAAGAATGAGCGAGAAAAACAAATAGAGACAGAAAGATAGACCGACAGTCAAGCAGACACAAATAAAATATGGACAGAAAGACAATGGGGCAACTGATACGTAAAACCATGAGAGAGGGAGGTGGGGGCAGAGTTGGGGCGGACCGAACAACATTCTTCGTTCGACGTCGTATTTTTACGAAAAAATACTGTCTCAGAGCGACAACTTTTCTACGGCAGCAATTTTTTTACATGAAATGCTGTCGCTGCGACATGATTTTATTTTAGGCAGCGACAACGATTTTATGGACATTTCTTGTGAAATCCTGTCGCGCTAACCAATTTTTATGAAATTATGTCGCTCAGCAATAATTTTTCATGAACCAGCTGCAGTATTTCCCGGGAATACTGTCGCTGTGCGACAACGATTTTATGAGCGACAGTATTATATACGACACCGGCCGTTTTGGCCGTTTTGTCCAACCAGGCCGTTTTGTCCGACAAAAAATTGAAAGTCGGACAAAACAGCCGGGTTTTAGCCGCCGTTTTGTCCGACCCGGCCGTTTTGTCCAACCACGGACAAACGCCGGTTCGGACAAAACGGCCGACTACAGAGTCCCCTGCGAGTACTGCATGAATGTCTTAAAAGGCAATGTCGCCCTGACTCCCACGCAGAAGAAAAACCTCTGCAAATACAAACAGTCCTTGAGAGCCTGAGACAGCTAGCCGGTTTGCACTCTTGGGAAAAAAAGAGACTGCCTGTCACTTTGGCGGAAGCACACACACAACACACACACACACACACACACACACACACAGGGGAACAGGAAAGAGATGATTTAAGAGGAGAAGAAGGACGAAAAAGTGAGTTGAAAAAAAAGTATGATAGAGAGATGAATTTTTCAACTATTTTTTGTAGGATCGTAAACACCCTGTACATTGGAACTATCACTGGGACGTATCCCTTCCTAACTTTAGAATGTCTGCTGACTAATGAAATTTGATTCGGAAATGTGATGAGATGATCGTCCTCACAGAAAGAATGCATTACTTTTGGTGACTGAAAGAAAGTTTTTCCATTGGAACATTTAAGTAAATTGGGGTCTGTGAACCCAGAATTGCTTGTTGGTCTTCCCCGAAGATGGAGTATGGCTGCCTTAATGGCGGGATAAAAAAAAACACGGTCATACACATAAAACTCCACTCCCTTTGTTGAGCAGATGGGATTAATACCTGCCTGTCTATACAAGGAGTGTCCACAGGAGTATCAGCCTGCGTGCACAGAATAAGAAGTTTGTTGGTCATGTAAGGCAAATTGGTTGTCTGTATAACCAAAAAAGAAGTTCGTGAAATGAATTAAGGAAAGAAATGACCTATACAACCACACACACAACACCACCATATATATAATATATATATATATATATATATTATAAATATAATATATATATATATATAGAGAAGAGAGAGAGAGAGAGAGAGAGAGAGAGAGAGAGAATTATAAACAAAGCTTGCCCCTTAAGTCTTAGATTGAAGAAATAGGGGGAGAATAAACATTCATATCTGCAGTGGTAAATATTCTGCCTATGAGGGGGTGAATGGGACAATAAAATAAATGCTTCCAAAATGAGCCTTAAACAAGCTTATATCCCAAGGGGGACATCCTCCAAAAGGGGGGGAAAAACTCACTAACATATAACCCTAGTCATATACCGAATTTCAAAACCTGGTTGTTTTCTCCTCAGTGACCGCGGAAAGGGGTAATTTGACTCCTCTGCCTTTTCAGTTTAAGAAGAATGCAATCCCCAAAAAGGCTGGTTGCAATACACGTAGTAATGTTTGTTGGGTTTTCAAAAAACCAACCAAAGGTGCCACCTAAGAAGCAAAAGAAAATCAGAATAGCAAAACAAGCTACATTTTCTTGTGAAAAGTAAGAAAATATAAAAAGATATGCCCTTAAGACACAAGTGCAGAGGGCCAGTTCTTGGAATGAATCCGCAAGGGACTAAAATACACAAACTACAAATTCCAAGGAATAATACTGAGCACCGTTCATAAACTACAGAGTAAGCTTTTGGTGTTGCAATGACTGAAGAAATATTGAATTATAAACAAAGCGTGCTCTTATGTCTTAGATTGAAGTAATAGAGGGAAAGAAATAAGCATTCTTCTGCAGTGGTAATAATTCTGCCTAACTCAGTATGTGCTTGAGTGGGTGAATGGGGAATCTTCTCAAAATGACTTCTAGCAAGCTTATAGTCTCCAAGGGGGAGACATCCTCCAATAGGGAGGGAAACTCACTAACATATAACTCCTGTCATATACCGATATTTCGAAACCTGGTTGTTTCTCCTCAGTGACCGCGGAAAGTGGTAATTTGACTCCTCTGCCTTTTCAGTTTCTAAGAAGAATGCAATCCCAGAAAAGGTTGGTGTGCAATACCGTAGTATGTTTGTTGGGTTAGTTAGCAGAAATCATCTACCACGGCAGATATGAATGCTTATTCTCCCCCTATTTCTTCAATCTAAGATATAAGAGCAACCTTTGTTTATAATTCTAATATTTCTTGCAGTCATTGCAACACCAACTACTCGGTAAGTTGCTGGAACGGTTGCCGGTACTTACCTTGGAATTTATTGTTTGTATATAATGACAGGAAAGTCCTGTGACATTGGAAAGACACAACTTTGATTCTCTCTTGAGGCACATAGACCGTAGGCGAAAGCTTGGCTGTGTCTGGAGTGCACTGTCTTCATCTGTCCGTGGCAGGGGTGGTGGGTCTGTGGGGTGTGCTCGGCAGCTGAGGTGGTGTTATTTCGCCGGTGGGCTCTGCAGTGATGAAAAACGGGTGGTAACACCCCTGGGGATGCTACTTTAAGGCTGTTATGAGCTGCATCCTGTAGTCTAATTTACCTCTGTTCAGGAGCAAGTTATGTCCCTTGATATCTTAATGGATGTCCTGGTCGTGCCTGTACCCATCGTCACACAGTGAGGCCTCAAGGGTGGTACAGGACTGCTCTAAAGGCAGAGTGAAGACATTTTTTCTCTGGTCCTCCCATCACCTTCGGGTGTTTCTTTTTCTTTGGTTTTACTAGGCTGACCCTGGAGAAAGGGCCTGTGAAAGGTGAGGAAAGACCCACTGGAACCAAAAGGGAAAGTCCTGTTGACAGTGGGAAAGACTACAACTTTGGATTCTCTCTTGAGGGCACATAAGACCGTATGGCGAAAGCTTGGCTGTGTCTGAGTGGGCACTGTCTTCATCTGTCCGTGGGCAGGGGTGGTTGGGTCTGTGGGGTGTGCTCGGCAGCTGGAGGGTGGTTTTTTCGCCGGTGGCTCTGCAGTCATGAAATACGGGCTGGTACACCCATGGGGATGCTACTTTAAGGCTGTTATGAGCTGCATTTCCTGTAGTCTAATTTACCTCTGTTCAGGAGCAGTTATGTCCTTGATATCTTAATGGAGTGTCCTGCGCGTGCCTGTACCCATCGTCAACACAGTGCAGGCCTCCAAGGGTGGTACAGGACTGCTCTAAAGGCAGGTGAAGACAGTGCTTCTCTGGGTCCTCCCCAGCACCTTCGGGTGTTTCTTTTTCTTTATATATATATAATAAATACTAAAACAAGTTGAACGTCTTTTCCCACAGGGACAACTTTAATTTTCTAGCTTTCGCCACGAAGGCTTCTTCAGGAATAAAACACTTCATAAAAGGTCCAAATTCTTAGGATGTGAATACTCATCAGCAGACACAACAATCTGTTTTAGCAACAAGCACTCACACACACACACACACACACACACACACACGCACTCATTCAACCACACTCACACACTCACCACCAACCCACAACAAACACGCACTGCACACACCCATACCCACACACGCTTAAACGTGACGGAGATGTAGGAAGGGGGAGGGGGGGGGGGGGAAGAAGGGGGGGGGAGAGGGCGGAGGGAGAGAGAGTGGAAGATAGAAAGAAGTTAGGAGGAGTCTTCGACAGAAAGAAGAAACAAAGAGGAAGTATGTAGCACAATCAGTATGTTGAATAGGAGGCACAGGTACAGGGTAGTGGAAAGAGGTTGAGTAGGAGGAGGAAGTACACAAACGGAGAGGAGGGGGGGGGGGAAAGAAAGGGATAGTATACTGGCCGAGGGGGGGGGGGGGAATGGGGGAGGGCTCCGGAAGGGGTACAAGAGAGAAACCTGTCACAAGAGGTTGTGGAAAGAGGTTGAGTAGGAGGAGGAAGTACACAAACGGAGAGGAGGGGGGGGGGAGGAAAGGGAAAGTATACTGGCGGAGGGGGGGGGAGGGGGGGGGGGGAGAAGAGGGGGGAGGGGGGGGGAAGGGCTCCGGAAGGGGTACAAGAGAGAAACCTGTCACAAACCACTATTGTAAAATGTAACTGACATATTTACAAATCAAAATGATAAAACAACTTCATTGACATGGTGATCTGAAATTAGATAGATAACCATAGGCAAAGTGAAGCTAAAAATACAAAGTACAAGTTCTGTAAATTAAACTACTACCGTTGCAAGACATACCATCATTGTTGTAAATATCAATTAGCATATTCTATAAACTACTAACTGAGAAAATCTGACAACACCATTATAAAATGCAATTAACGAAATTAAAATATCTAAGCGCATACAAACTCAGTGCCATGGCAATCTAAAATCCAACGATAACGTAAAAACATCATGGAACTAAGAAGATTTAGAAATAAAATTTGTACATGAGAGAACAGGAAAACACGGATTTAAGCTCACCCGCTCTCAACTGGTCTTAAAACCCGGGTTTTGAGCGGCCGCCCTTAAATCCGTGTTTTCCTGTTCTCTAACAAGTAAGACTTCAATAACCAAAAAATAACGATTATCTACAAACAAACATACTGTGTAGGATTATCCGTTTTCAAATACTAATTTACTAAACTTTTTAGAGAGTAACGTAGGGGAAAGCAGCCGTGGCTGAACACGCCCCATAGAGTAACGTAGGGGAAAAGCAGCCGTGGCTGAACGGTGGTGCTGGTGCACTAGGCTATCCGATTACTTACTACGCGGCATGTTGATCACAGCGTGGGGTCGTCAGCAGAGAGAGACGTTCTATTCAGCCAAAGCCCGTTAAGGTCAAGTTGTCCTCAGAGCAACGTGTGGCGAAGGATTGCTTGTGGGTTTAAATGATATTTCCATTTAGACACGGAGGAGAGACCAGTCTCGGAGCTATAGACATACGTGTTCTGCGTTTCACAAAATACGTGCGTATGCGCGCACACACACACACACACACACACATACACACACACACTATTTATTAGTTCTCTGCATGTCTTCCACTGAAAGCCAGTTTTGACAAAGTGTTTCTTTCTGCTGTACAGTCATCTATAATAAATAGTGTCTGCGTTCCAAGTCAGCAGGCTGAGCGACCCGCTGACAAACTGTGGGGCCAAAAAATCAATAAAACAGCCTCGCCAGCTTGCAGCGCATACTACCAC